>JARFXV010000276.1:247500-507500 GCA_031761425.1 Cosmopolites sordidus
AAACTCATCTATGGTTGCTATAACTTTTTCATTTGATGTAAAACGCTTGCCACGTAGGAGTTTTTTGAGGCTTGGGAACAGATGAAAGTCAGAGGGGGCCAGACATTTCGTGTAACAACTTTGTAATATATTTTTTATTCACATACTCCTCAGTAATGTATTTCATACATTTAACACGTTTTACATGTTTATATTACATAAATATTAGACTGAAAAAATATGTTGTTTGAAAACAAAAAGAATTTTGAAATAAATAATAAAACACTAAAAAGTACAATAAAACTGAAATCTATTTAAATTTTTTGAAATGTCTATAGGGTGTAACATTTTGACGTTGAGCGTAGATAAAAGGAATTTAAAAGGTATGAAACAAATATACACCGCAGTCTGATATTTATAGGAACTTTCCTAAATCGACAAAGAAATAAAAATGCTGAAGTTAGATGTTTCACGAAAACAACATTTATCTTATACCGTTCCTAATTGCTAAAGGATATCTGCATATCGATATCTATTTTTAAATTATTTCAATTACTTGTTTACTTTGATCGATTAATAAATCATTCGAGTTGTGCGTGATTAAAATTTAAAATGACAAAATTTAGTTTCGATATGAAATTTTTGATTTTTCATAGCTATAAATCGAAACTAACGTTCAGGAACGATCAAAAGAAATATCTGTCATGTGTTACCTCGATATTTCGTAAATTTTATTCAAAATAATATACGGGACGTTTATATAAAATCTATAGATGTTCATTTGGAGATAAATTGGTGGTTGATAAATAATAACGGTATGTAGAGATTATGGAAAGTAATTTTCCATAAGACATAAAAATATGATAATATTCGATATCAAATATTATTATTAATTTTTTTTAACATGTACATTATTATATGCATTACATTTTGTAACGTTATATCAGCGCAAACTACAAATGATGTGAACAAAACTGTACCATAATTAAAGCCATAATTAAAGCAGAATATAAAGTTTTATAAAAAGTAGTTGATAAAATATCGATTTATCATGGATAAAAGTATTTGACTAGTTGGTTATGTTGATTTAATCCCTTTTAGAAGTAATATAGAACTTCAATATACAAAAACGATTAAATTTAATCTATCTTAAAAACCATAAAGTGAGTGTTGAACGTTAATGTCTAATATTAGATACTCAACTTCATCGGCATCTACGTTTCATCGAGTGTAGAACCTATTTGAATCAGAATTTTTTCCACCGTATAAAGGGTCTACCATTAGGGATGATGGAACTTTGACAGCTCATGGTGGCCATAATTGTTTACTGATTTTTGATATGTCTAGTCAGTTGCTTTCCGAAAGGTTTGCTATTAAATCGTGGTTCGTTTCACGTTAGAAGAACGTTTCCGCGTGCTACTCAACGAGCAATTCAAACCAACCGTTGTATTCGTCGTGGTGGACTTTCTGAAAAGGCTATTGAATGTGTTATTAAAAAAATTGAAAGTGAGTTTACTTTCCACGACAGTGTGGTGCCTGTACGACAAAAAAAGCCAGAAGTGTTAAGAATATTGCCGCTGTTCAAGTAAGTGTAGCTGAAAATGACAATTTTTTTGACAATAATTTTGCTTGAGGACAAAGCATTGGCCACTTTCAGCAAAAAGTATTTGGAAACAATCACCGAGTTGCGCTGGGAAATTTTATAGCACTCGGCGTATTCTCCAGACATGACCACCTCAAAGTTTCATTTCTTCTGATCCCCAAAACATTACGTGATTAATTACCGTATCACATCTTTTGAGGAAGTCAAAGAAAGCCCCAATGATTTATCACATCAAAAGCAAGTTTTTTTCGATCTGGGATTCATTAGTTGCCTAAAAGGTGGCGTTAGTCTATATACAGGGTGTGCGGTAAAAAACCTGTATTAGTGAGAAAAAACAGGGAAAAAAAACTCGAGTTCTCTAAAAAGTGCGTAAATTTGCGTCATTTTTAGTGATGAAATAGTGATTTCATTTTATTTATTTGGTTCTCATGGCCATAAATCTGACTGGAGGAAAAATAACATGGCACCAGATTCTCAAAATAAGATTTTCACAGTAAAACACAGTGGTGTAAATATCATGATCTGGAGGATGCATGTCCTGGACTGTACATGTCTTGTAGTGTTACATCGAATATTTTCACGAATGGTAGATAATGTTCTTAAATCATTCCGGGTGTCGTTCCGTTCGTTTTGTGAAGAGTCACGACGTTTCGCTAAAATCTCATTTGGCATTTTTGTGTGGCAGTGTTGTTCTCTTCGGGTGTCTTGAACTCTTCACTTGAATCGAACAACCCTTGAAAATGCCAAATGAGATTTTGGCGAAACATCGTGATTCTTCAGAGAACCAACGGCTCGACACCCGGTATAATTTAGGAAAACACTTTATATATACATATATATATATATATATATATATATATATATATATATATATATATATATATATATATATATATATATATATATATAAATAAATATATATATAAATATATATAAATATATATAAATATATATAAATATATATAAATATATATAATAAATATATATAATAAATATATATATAAATATATATATATAAATATATATAAATATATATAAATATATATAAATATATATATATATATATATATATATATATATATATATATATATATATATATATATATATATATATATATATATATATATATATATATATAAATATAGATATACTAACCGCTGGGTTCCACAATCTTATGTGGAACACACAGCAACCTGCGACTCCGCCAAAATGAACATTTTATGGGGTGCTTGACTGGGGAAGAACTCCACCCATCCCTTCAGTTGGAGGACATATGTTTCGCCTCTTGATGTTCAGGCTCGTCAGGGTACCGATACATGCTCTCCCGTCAAAAATAGGGAGACTCTATCCACAGTCAACAACCCATACTACCATCGCCGACTTCCCGTCGGATGGCGTATATATGCAATGTTAGATTTCTTTGGACAGCGTCCAATGCAATCCCTGTAAATGTATGTGTGTGTGTGTGTGTGTATTGGAGCTTTTGTCGAACTATTTCTTAAACAAAAAACGGGAGATGGGAGATAGCATTCAGCAGTTTGTTAAAAAAAATGTAAGCCAGCCATATACAATCCCTTTAGCTTTAGTTTTCGACGGGTTTTCGAACGGTAACTCATATAAGTATTAACCGCGCCCCACGTCGCTTAATTTCATCTATCGAACGGTATGATGTTCGTTGCGTTGCGATCCTATTTTATAGAAAAAAGATTTTCCTTCAAAGATTTTCTTTTGTTTCAGATATAAAACCAAAAGAGCCCAGCACGAGAAAGGGATGCACGATCAGCAAAATAACAACCCCCTACCCTCACCCAGAAGGGTTGCCGTACCAGTTCTGGTAAAAGACGGCAGACCTTGTCTGGGTGGGGCCTCGAAGCCTCAAGACAATCTCCAAATACCGCACAATCATCTCGGTTCTCTGATGGGTTCTCATCCACCCCCACATCCTATTTTGTATGGTCAACCACCATGGTGGTAATTATCAGTATAAATTGAAGATATATTAATAAATTGTTTAGAAAAGGATGTTGATAAAATTAGATCCATTCGTTGATAAAATTTTATCAATATCCTCATTTTAGACAGCGGAAAAAAATTAATGATTTTGGATAAACAGTAAATTTGACGATGCTATCGAAAGATCGGTTTTCGGACTTATCCCAAAAAGTATGTTTAATCGAAATATATTTTTGGGATAAAATTACTCAACGATAATAGATTGGTTTATCCCAAAAAAAATATATTTTTCCGAAATATATAATTGGGATAAGTTTGCTTGTTTAATCTTTCGATCAGTCAAGTTTGCTATTTATGGGAATCATCCCTGTCTCACTAAATAACTTTCTATGTGATTTTGTCGCAAATTGATATAGAAGCAGACTTGTTTAGTAGTATTATACAGGTATTGAGAATTTACAGAAAAACTGTTATTCTCAAATACATCGTCACCGTTTAACCCTCATAAAAATCGTTTCTCAATTTTCAAATATTGCAAAAAGCGGAAAAAATAACCTTAACAAATCACTTTCATCTCATTTTTCATGGCGTTTATCCCGTGTGAAACCAAACAGGTTACATTCAATCGTCGGGTTATATCCACGTGTATCGTGAAATGTCTCAATATTTTTAGTTTGATGGACTGTTATTATCGAGATAATGTAGTATTTCCCTCCATAAAATTTTTATATTTTCGAAGAAATATGTATGTCACTGAGCATTGTAAAATAATTTCCGACCCATTGTCATACTAGGATGGCCGCCATAACCACGCCGGATGCTCCCTGTTGTAATCGTTCGTATTACCATTTGTGTGGAAGTCGGCCCTTCCAGTTTTAAAAACAATAAAAATTTTTGAATATATTATAGTGACGAAGTTTTAGCTTAAAGCCAGACTAATCTTCTTCATACTCAATGAACTGGCGAATTGTCCGTAATTTGCGCAGAAGCCAACAAGGAGGCAAAATCCTTCTTGGAATATAACCAATCAACCTCATCTTTTTTCTCTATGGCTTGATAACCCATCAAGGGTCTTTGAACCCCTCCTTAGAGGTGCCTAATCATATAAATATATTACAGGGAATAATGATCACCAGTTTCCATAACCCCTATAATCTTATAATATATTATAGGAGCATTTCCTGTATCCTCCATTATATTTGCCTCTTTTATTCTATCTTTCGCTCTCCCTTTCCATTCGGTTATTCCCTTCTCTTGCAGATCCCTCCGAAGATAACCTCCAAATAGTCTGTGGAATCATTTATCATATTGATTATCATTCTAGTCATTGTGTACTTATTTTAAAATGAAAGTTACATGATAATATTTTGAAATGGTCTTTTTTGGATATTTTTTTGTTCTTTCATTTACTCTTCTTGCATTATTTAAGGCGTTTACCCTTTTGTTGTTGTTCTTTGATTCTTCTTTTCCTTTCTATATCATCAAGTATGCTATGCTTCAATCTTGTTTCATCTATTTTTTTGTGATATAACTATCCATATTGGTTAGAATGGAGAAAATTCACCAATTAAAACATTCCATGTAAGGTTCTTCTTAAAAGTCCCAGTAAATAAGATCTAATGCCAAACAAAACACAGGTTGATAATTTTCAAGAAACCTATGAAGTTACTTTTTCTATTGACTGTGACTGAATTATTTTTGTAAACAATAATATGATTTGTCGACAAATGTTAAATCTAGTAAAACAGTAGTAACAGTAACGTATTGATAAAATTTACACTATCAAACTTTCGGATATCAACTATTTGCAAATTATAGGAATATTTTCATGGGAATAATCGCCAATATTTAATTTAAATATAGATGAAATAAAACGTCCTTAACTAAATTGAAAGGTTATTTTGTTGCTGAGGCCTTTTTTAAGTTTAAAAATTTCCGATTGTGTTTGTATAAACATCGATAACGATAAACGCAATTTCTAATTAAAAAAAAAAGCCGAAAAAGATAAAGATTGCAGATACGCGTGAAACAACTTCGCGATAAATCTGTTCAAATAACTTTTGTTTAGTCCGAGTGTTGCACGTAATTTTTTTGTTTGAAATCAAACATGTTTTTTTGGTTGCGTCACAAGCGAGACGTCTAAAAATAATAAATCCTTATTCATCGACATTATCCTGTATAATATTACTTTGAGTTTAGCTCAAACATTTTTACCTCAAGTTCTAGTCATAATTTTAGTTATTTTTTTCGTCTATGAAATCTGTTTTGAGATTTTTACGCGTTCACATAATATTTTTTAAGGATCTTAAAATTTGAGAGCTCTATAACATTAGATATTTTGAATTTATAAATTGACATTAATAAAGTAAAAATATTGACTAAAAATTCCAAATAACTTTAAAATAATTTGCAAATATCAAACATTTTCTAAAAAAATGATTTTGGTGTCATTTTTATGTTTGCCATACAAAAATGGGTTTGTTTGAACATCAAATCTATTATATGAAATTATGTACAATACTGCAATATATGTCTTTTTTTTGTAAATATTTTTAGTTTCTAAATGAATGCTGTAATAAAAGCGCTAGGTTTTATCAATGTTTATAATGTAAATATCATAGGTATAGTTTTATCAGTGTATATTGGAAGTTTTTTTTTGGAATACCGCCTGAAATTAGTGTTTTTCCAAAAAGAAGAAAACAGGTTAATAAAGTTGTTACGAGAATAAAATGTTAATAAGCACCGGATTTGTGCCGCTGTAGGTGATATTTATTACAGATAGTTTGGGAAAAACTGATATGTGTGTTTTATTTCACATAATACCTCAACATTATAACACAAATATCTACTTGTTACAATATTACGCTGGGCGTAAATTAAACTTTAGTAGTAATTGATTTTTTATGATTAAAATTTGTTTTAGAATTCTATAGCTTTTACCTGCCATTTGACATTTTTTTCTATAAATTTCAAATAAAGACAAAATTGCGAAGGATTCACAACGATATAATCCCAAATTTCGGAGTATATTTATGTTTTCGTCTCCGCAACCCGCCTTAGGAGTTGATTTTTATGAACCCTCCTCTTTAGCGAATATCTATGACGAATGGATAACATTCCTGCCAAATTTCAAGTCTGTGGGAATTTAATTTCAAAAACAGGCGTATATTTATCTTTTACACCCCATCTGTTGGGGGGACGAGTTGAAAGAGTTGATCTTTTTGAACCCCCTTCCTTAGCGAACATCTACGACGCATGAGGAACATATGTGCCAAATTTTAAGTTTCGAATTCACGAAAAGTGTGAAATAAAGAATGAGAAAATGTACCTTTACTTTTTTACTGCTTAGTAACCATTGTTTATACAAGTTAATTATTAGTTTATCATCAGAAAATTGTTTTAAAGTTATTTCATTGATTTCATTATGCCTTCGTTATTCTATCGTGAATATGCTGATGAATTATTTGTTTATGATTTCTGTGACAGCTCAAATCGCGCAGTCTCCGAATATCAAACTGCCTTGGAGACTGCTCGATAAAAGGTTTTTTGAACAAGTTTTTATCACTGCTGGAGAATCTTGTATATTTCCAAGTGCGAGAATTGTATCAGAACGGCAATTGATAATTGATCCTGAGCAGGAAGAGGCAATCCTTGACATCGTTGAAAATGATCCAAGCGTAAGTACAAGGTGAATTGCAGATATTTGCTAAATGACACAATCGTCTACATGGAGGACTCTTCACACAAATGTTTATATCCATTTCATTTACAACCGGTGCAAAATTTGCAGGATGGTGATTGTGCGTTAATAATGCGGTTTTATATATGCCAAGATTATACAAGTATGTTCGTTCTGTTCACCGATGAAGCGCAGTTCACTCGTAATGAAACCCCGACAAAAACCCTCACGCTACGGCTGAACGTAATTTTCAACGATAATTTTCATCGATTTAGCATTAATGGGTAGTACGGTATGCTAAAAAATGAATTAATCGGTCCATTTATATTCGACGGTCATCTCACAAGAGAAGTTTATCTAAATTTTTTACTGAATCATTTGCAAAACCTGTTAGAAAATGTTCCACTTAATGTACGACAAAACATGTACTTTCAACATGATGGAGCCCCTGCACCCTACAGCTTAAAACTGGGAAATTTCTTAAACAACAATTTCCCAAACCGGTGGATTGGACGAGGTGGTCTGCACAATTGGCCAGCTAGATCACCAGACCTTAATATTCTGGATTATTATCTTTGGGGGTGAGTTAAATCGCAACTAAAGTAGACACTAGAGATGCATTACTCGATCGGATAGTAAATGCAGTAGCAGTATTAAGAAACAGATCCGAATCCATTCACAGGGCAACCCGAGCTGTTCATAAGAGAGCTGACAAGACTATTTATTATATTATACTATTTATTAGATGACTATTTATTATAAAAGTAATATTAAAAACATTTTAATTTTTGTTTATCTATATATCTGAAACAGTAAGAGTAGGACCTATGTATATAGAATTTATCATTTTTTTTTATGCATGCATTTTGTGCAAGTGTTGAGCGCAACTTGCGAAGTAGAGTCAGTCAACGCGCAAGTAGAGTCAGTTGGACTCTTCACTTGAAGCGGGCAACACTTGAAAATGCCAAATGAGATTTTGGCGAAACGTCGTGACTCTTCACACAACGAACGGATCGACACCCGGAATCATTTAGGGACATTAACAACATTAAACATTAAAACATTAAAATGTTTTTGGAATTGGAAAAACCAAAAACAACATAGCGTTCGACTTAGCACCACTGGTGGCTTCCCCATTTGAGGAAAGGCAGGTCAACATCTGATGTGTCTTAAGTAACAATTTGGACTCCGTAAAGTCACTTGGTGATACGTAGCAATTCATTTCGTAAACAGGATTTTTCTAGTGCGTTCTGAAATTGAGTGACAATTTCGAGCAACGGTGTACTATGACAATGTTTTTTCCATGGTCCATGTTTTCAGGTGATTTAAGACATTCTTAGAACACTGAGATTCGATTGAAAATGAACCCCGCAGAGGAAAGCTTTCAATTGCAAGAAATGATAAAGATGTTCATAGAATACGGGATCTTGTGTGTTCTGATCGTCGTTTGATGGTCAGAATGACCGGAGAAGAGTTGAATTTAACTCACACAACCAGTTCCACAAACCACAAAATGATTCAAAAAACCCGTTCGCAGGATCAAAAGGAGAACAAGAGGGTAACATGTCTTACATGTCATTACTGGTTAAAAATATTGGAATTTTGAATACGACCTAGAAAGAAAACACCAGAGGAATGGCACATTCCAAACTCACCATTGGAAAAAATAATCAGAATGAGCAAATCATGCTGGTGTGATTTTTGATAGTCGAAGAATCGTCCATAAGGAATTTGTGCCTCAAGGTCAAACGGTGAATCAACATTTTTTTCCCATAATTTCTTGAAAGACTTCAAAAAACGGTCATTCGCGTGAGACCGAACATCAATCACATCTGGGTGCTGCATCACGACGATGCACGTTGCTATACAGTGATTTCAATTTACGAGTTTTTGGCAAGTAAAAATATAACTGTGGCTCCGAGCCCTTTTATTCAATAGACTTTTTCTATTTCCTAAGGCGTCTTTCACACTGCCGGCGAAGTCAAACCGAGTGAAGCAAAGCCAATTTCGCTTTAAAATCAAACACATAAATTTGCATGAATCTATTAGCACTGAACCGTTCTGACTCGTTCCGGGCAGTTCGGCATCGCCCGGCGAGGTGTGTTTCACACTCACGCCACAGCAGAGCCGAGCTAGTCCGATTTTGCTATAGAAACAAATGCAAGAAACAGCATGAAGCTATTCACTCTCTGGGCCGGGCGAGTCCCGGCCGGACCGAGCGAGACCAAGCCGTGCGAGATGAAATAAACTTGTTTGATCGGATGGTGTTTTCGGCGGCCGATCTCCCATCAGTTTTGAGGTCGATCGTCCGCCATTGGTTGAGTTTGCATATTAGTCTGCTCGATATTATCCAGTTAATACCATTATATTAACCATATTAATAATATTAACAACAAAATTATAAGAATAACTGATGTGGAATTAATTACTCATCATCTTCTACTATAAGAAGAATATTCAGTGAAGGCATATCTTATTATTTTAGCTCTCTGGCTATATCTGCCATTCGCTAGCGAATATCCTGTTGTTTGAAACTCCTGTTCTTTAGCTCCGACTATGTTCTGATTCTAAAATAGCTGATTTGTCATCACCACCTCCGTCAGTAATATTTTGTAAGATATAAATAAACTTAATAATATTGTCAGTATTTTCAGGTTTTGTTTCAATCGGCTTATCTACAGTTCTCCATTAGTGGTTAGGATTTCGAATGAGCTTTTCACAATTCTTCTGGCTCTCGACAAGTAAAAATTAAACTCAGTTTGTGAATCGGTCAGCTCTCTTCCAGGATATTGTGTTATTAACCAAGCGGTCGGGGGATAGGCCTCATCTCCTGGTATTACGAAAGAAAGTTGTACATTTGTTTGCGATAATTCTTGGATATATAACATTTTGAAATTTTTGTTCTTTAAACGTTAACAAAGAACACCTTTTGAAAAGTGTCTTTGTTAAGTGTGTGCTTGTCCCTGTAGAGCAATGGAATAATACACCTGGTAGTTATAAAACCAACCACCTGATATGTTTTCCGTCAATAGAAGCGACACAGTTGAGGACATTCCATCTTAGTGTATAGTTTTCGGCGGCAGCAAGAAAAATAGCTGTTATTCTAGGATATGCAAATACTAAAATGTTTCAGATCGCTTCATATAGTCCGACAATTATGCCAAAGTAGCGAAATGGCACGAAATTTTATCACAAGTTATGAATAGTGTGACTCAATCTTCAAAACAAATTCAAAGGGCTACTGCAACACCTTTAAACAATTTCGACTACACAGAAGGTGTTGACACATATTATAACAATTAAGATTTGTATTCTGATTTTTCAAGTTTCAAGTAAAATAAAAAATTTGCGGAAGCATTTCATCGTATATAGGATGTTTTTGTATAATCTGCATTTTATTTATATACTGTGTTATATATATATATATATATATATATATATATATATATATATATATATATATATATATATATATATATATATATATATATGTATATATACATATATATATATATATATATATATATATATATATATATATATATATATATATATATATATATATATATAGCGTTCAATGAAACAACAGTAGTTGGAATGTATACACCCCCAACCGCTGGGATCCACAATCTCACGTGGAACGCACAACAACCTGCGTCTCCGCCAGAATGAGCATT
Organism: Cosmopolites sordidus; assembly: GCA_031761425.1. NCBI lineage: Eukaryota > Metazoa > Arthropoda > Insecta > Coleoptera > Curculionidae > Cosmopolites > Cosmopolites sordidus. The sequence goes on from JARFXV010000276.1 coordinate 258,393, forward strand.
CTGTTAGTTGCTTAATCGGGACCGAGCCCCATCCATCCCCTACATTGAAAAGAAACTAAAACTAAAAAAACTGCATGTATAAGCCATCCGTCGTGAAGTCGGCGAAAGTACGGGTTGTTTGATTATGGGTGGGGTCTCCCTATTCTTGACGAGAGAGCATATGTCGGCGCCCTGATGAGTTTAACCACCAACAGACAAAACATCTGCCCTCCAATGTAGGGGATGGGTGGGGCTCGGTCTCGATCAAGCAACTAACAGAATGTTCCGTTTGGCGGAGACGCAGATTGTTGCCATTCCACATGAGATTGTGGAACCCAGCGGTTGGGGGTGTATAACCTTTAACTACTGTTGTCTCATTGAACGCAGTCCAAAGAAGTCAAAAACACTGCATATATATAGCTTGGGATGGAAAAAACATGCCAATTTTTAGAAGAAAACGTGCGAGATACTCGACTTTGTATAGGTAGACAGAGTGATTTGATGTGTTGTTACTCTTCTAAACATTTACCGTTATTAATACCAAAAAAAAAGTAAAATTGGTAAAACAATAGTATTGTTTATTAATACCATTGACGATACTCAACTTTTAAAAAGAAAAAAAACATAAACAACAAAATTCATGTAAAATATTGAAATAATAGTGACACAATAACATTCTGTCAACAAACAAATTATCAACTATCAACTAAAAGGCTTTTATTATCGCAACCAGGTATATTGCGACATCGTTTTAGATCGCGGACAATATGGTTTTTAAATAAAATTTAAAATGTAAAATTTTCAAATTTTAAATTAGTACCAGGCACATCATCTTCTGTTAATTCCATTTTGAAAATATACTTTTAACATTACTTTAGATAGCACATTGAAAATGTCTGTACTCCCTATTCGTGTTGCCTCTAGCGGTATTTTTTCATACCTTCCGAAGAAACGCACACAGTCGCTACGATCAGTCTTGCCCAGCGCGGCTTCGCGTCGCCGGCAGTGTGAAAGACGCCTAAGATTAAAAATTCATCTCAGAGGATACCATTGCGGAACATTAGAAAACATTAAAAAAGTCGCAACTGACGAGTTAAAGGCCATTCCAATATTAAGGAAGAGTTAAAGGAATTCCAGCACTACTATGAACAGTGGACAAATCGTCTCCAGCGCAATTACTTGTAGGAGACAGTGTAAAATTGAAATTTCAATTGAATAAAAATATTTGAAAAAATCAGTCTCATTACTTTTTTTACACATCCTGTAAGTTGATCACTAAAATTGATTGATTGATGATTGAATGTTTGCTTGTTTATCTCTATGATTCTATATTCAATTGCACAATATGCAGCAAAATAAACAGTTCAAAAAATTTTGTTTTTATCATGGTGTGAAGCATTTTTCGTTAATTATTATTCTTGTGGTTTGATTAAATTGCTAAAATACCACGTGTTTATGTACCACATCGTTTCAGGCAATTACCGGAATTTGAAAATGGATGATCTATCAGGTGATCCAAAGGGATGTTAACTTTTTGAAATGATATTAAAAAAACAAGTTTATCAATTTTAACAAATTTATTTTTAAAATTTATAACATTTTTGGATTTGGACTGGTTCATTAGAATGGGGAGCCGCTAAATGTCTTCCATTCGTGAAATCCATTTTGCCCTAAAAAGTGCCCTAACGACGGGCAATGAAAGATTGGAAGTGTGGCAGGTGGCTCCGTCTTGTTGGAACCAAGTATCCTGAGTGTATTCTTCAAATTCTTGAAAAGCAGGAGTGAAAAAAGTTTGAAGTCTGTCGATATAACACTGAGAATTCACCGTTACTATGCGGCCTTGGTGGTCTTCGAAATAACACGGACCCATTATTTCGGGTGCCAATATTGCAGCCCAAACAGTGACCTTCGGGCTATATAGAGGCCTTTCAAGTTTTTTAAGGTTTTCTCTACACCAGTAGTGACAATTTTGATTATTGACATTGCCATTAAGGTGTAAATGAGCAGCTCTGTACGGTCACTACATTTTCCTAAGCCAAACTATCGTTTAAGACCGACCCCACCTTTCTATCCCTCCTACCAAATTTTCTACAGGGCCACCAAACATTATATGAAAGAAACAGGCTTAGACTGTTGTAAAATAGTAAAATTGGTTTTCTTCCGTTATACAAGTATTCAAAAACGTAACAAGTATTCAAGAACGTAAACACTATAGGTAGTACTCTTTCGAGGACGAATGTTAATCCACATTTACTTACATTGGGGTTACTTTTTTATCGTTATTTTTGGTTCCTTCCAATTACAGCGCACCACAGGTCGCGTCGCTTAGAATGATGCGAAGCTAGAATTAAATGGGAGCAGGAATGGAACTGTATTTGTTTTAGTCGTGAGTCTAGATTTTACTTTTAATGTAGTAATTAGTTTATATTGCATATTATCTTATATATTTTAAACTATTTTATATTGTGTCTTCGAATCTGAAGAAGACAGCCGATGCAATGGCGAATTCGCAAGATTTTTTAATTTTAATCATTAAATTAGATAGAAATATACAATAAATTTAAATATTTCATCGGAAATCAATTTAGTTTTTCTTTATTTTAAATTAAAAATGCACTCTTTTAAACATTTTAATGACCTTGAATAACGTAACAACACCGGTCTATCGTGACGCCGCCGATATCTTAAACGACTATTGAATAACAAAACCTCTATATATATATATATATATATATATATATATATATATATATATATATATATATATATATATATATATATATATATATATATATATATATATATATGAATTACTAGGTCCTCCGATAGAACCCCCAGAGTTCACAACTAGAAAAGAATGTGGACGCGACCTCTGCTTTAATAGGTGAGTTTGTGGGTGTGGTGCTCGGTTTCGAATGGGCAATTTGGAAATAAGCAGTTTCCATGTATTTGGAACTCTTAAAGACAGCCGTCCCTCTTGTTTAAGCAGTCTGGACGTTTGTAGGAATATGTAGGTACCATTACTTTGGCCTTGTCGAAATTTATTTTGTGACCCATTTGGATGTGATGTTCTGCTAAAGTCGAGGAGAGATCCGATTTTTGGAGGGCGAGAGAATGCTCGTATATGCGATTTTGAATACGCCTATTAGTGTGAGTATATATATATATATATATATATATATATATATATATATATATATATATATATATATATAAATATATATATATATATATATATATATATATATATATATATATATATATATATATATATATATATATATATATATATATATATTTCAGAAAATTGTATCAGGAAGGCCATTCACCGTCTGGAAACCCAAACATGAAGAACAATAGAGGCTCATGAAGCAAATGCACAAAAGATCCAGCTACCATACGTAAAAGGAATCACTGCTAGGATAGGAAACATAAGATCAGATCTACCAAGGAAACATAAGATCAGAACAACCTACAAACCGCACAAAACTGTCGCAAATATCCTAACAAACCCCAAGGACAAAGTTAGACTGGAAAATGTTGATCTTGATCCGACTGCAACAGAACATACTTAGGACAAACAAACGATTCCCGGCCAGAATGCAAGAACATAAAAATAACGTAAAAAACAAAAAAAAACCACTTCCGCTCTGTTCCAGCACCATCTACAAAGGGGACATAAAATCAGTATTGAAAATTACAAGGTCCGAACAATAAGAGAAGTCCTTGAAATAGAACAAAGGGGTGAGTTAAATACGCGAAACGATGCTCGCAACATTCGAAAAGTATGGAAATCTCTTCTGAAAAAAGAAGAAACGCGATAACGTGGCAACGTGGTAGCAAGGAAGAAAAATCAATAAATAGACGCTCGACTGGGTAGCCGAGGGCCGAAAATAGTCCCGAACTATCCGGATACAATCTACGCAGGCCGGCTATAAGACCGAGCGCAACGACCCGTACACGTCAGTTGGATTCTTCAGTCGAAGCGGACAACACTTGAAAATGCCAAATGAGATTTTGGCGAAACGTCGAGACGTCTGACCCGGAATGATTTAGAAACATTATCTACCATCCGTGAAAATATTAGATGTAACATTTTACACATCTACAGGGAGGATACACTGCAATCCATCAAATGCTTTGAAAAACTGAGGTCAAAAACATCACTCTATATTTTTTCGAATACGTTATTAAAACGAAAAAAACAAAAAAGAAGTTCGCCAATTTATAGCAAATAGATACTAAGCGTCCAAAAGAAACCCGAGACAATAACAAATTAGTTATAAATGTATCTAACCACCACTTATCCACAGATGAAGATCCATAATAAGCAAAGGCTTCAACTTTGCCATTGCCCCAAAACATATACCAATAAAAGAAATAATTTCGAACGTTGAATCAACCTTAGACGACAAGCCAGATGAAGAAGCGGAAACAATCTGACAAGATGTAGAGCGAATACTACGATACAACAAAATACCAAAACTAAATGTTAATAAGCCCGAAATCAGAGCGCTTGAAAGTTTTAAAAGAAACGAGGATATCACTATATTATCGGCGGATAAAGGAAACGCAACAGTTATAATGAACACCGAGGACTACAAGAGAAAGATGACGAAGATTTTACTAGATAAAACATATAAACCAGTGAATGGAGGTCCAACAACCTATCCAGAAAAAAAACAACCAAAAGTAAAATCAAAGCATGGAAACTAGAACCGGACATTGAACGAAGAATAATTCGAAGGGAAAAATCAAGCAGATGTCCAAAACTTTATGGGCTACCCAAAATACATAAACCAGAAATCCCAAACCAGAAATATATAACTTCAAAAGATAGTTTTTTCAACGCGAGATTCGAATGCTTCCTGAAAGATGGGAGAAAATAATGGCCAACGATGGGCAATACTTTGAATCATAAATGTATAACCAGTTTTTTACAATAAAACCTTGAATTTGGAAAAAAAACGGCGGGAGCAAAGTTGTATACTTTTTACATTAAGAAATAAACTAACACATTATATAATTCTTGACAATTTATGACGCTTATGTTTACATGTAAAACAATTATGAGAGAAAGAGTTTATGTCTGGAGCGAATGATATACCATCTGTAGGATATAGTGTATAGAGTGGTGTTATATGTGTACGAGTGGTATAAAAAAATTATAAAAAAAACTAATAAATAATTATAAAATATTTTATACCCATTTTTTTTTAATATCAAAAATCAATTACAAATTTCGAATATAGTGGAAATTTAGCCATGTTTTAATTCGTATATATAAAATTTTTGTATCTCGATAACGCACAGTAGCACACTACAATAATTATTCATCAATCTTTTACTAAAAATTATAGAAATATCCTTCCAGAAACACCATATTTACCCGATATGACACCGTGAGATTTTTTTCCTGTTCCCTCGATTGATGAAACCTATCTATTAAAGCTATTCAAGAGAGTAAGCTGGTCCAGTGGTAGGAAATTCTATTCTAATAAAAATTGCTTCAAAGACTGGAAGAAACATTGCAATCAGTGTATTGCAGTAACGAGGTATTATTTTTAAGGAAACAAAATAATAATGAACAAATAAATACTTTGCGTTTAATTTAGAAAGTCACTTTAATTTTGATTATAGTAGTACATTTTAACGTGTTCTTATATTAGTTAATAGCACAATATCGTCTAAGCATTAGTTCCCATTTGCCTCTCGACTTCTGGATGACTTCCACCGAATACAAAGCGTCGCGCAAAGATGACTGCTACCACGAGGTAGCAGTGCACTGGTATGCCAGACAAGCTGCTTGGTATGGTATGCTTAGTAGGTCTTAGATAAGGTCCCTTCATGTTCGTTGGATGGGTCGCCGTGCAAGCCGCTTTAACGCGAGCTCTCCTTTACTTATTTCTGGTACCAATGCCCTTTTCTTAGCGGTGTCTAGGATGAGATGGTTGAACACCAGTTTTAAGGGTGTGCGTCGTAAACTGAACCGCACACCTATGGTTAATTGTACAGTAATTATATTTTTCAAGAAAAATTTCTGTTATTTGCATCATTACGCCTTAGACAACGTTACGGTGCTACGGCCCAAATTATCATTAGTGATGAAGTATTTAGAGTACAATATCTAAACACCGCTGTAAGGTGATCAGTTGATGCCGTTTTTGGCACGGAACGTCACTCGTGCTGATTCGATCACTTTGAAATTCAGAAAACCATTTATGAACCATGAAATATGAAAGGGCAGAGTTTTCATAATAATGTGTCACCTTTTTTTCAGTATGCGCGATGGCTTTTCCACACAAAAAATTAATGTTTAATCGACACACAAAATCGATAGTAAAAATATCGAATTTATCTGTTTTCGAAGATTGCCCGAACAAAGCTAAATATCATATCGTCTTCAAATAGATTGAGCAATACTAAATAGTTTTCCAATAAGAATGTAAGAACTTTGAAACTTAATAGAGGCAACACTGTTTGAAATGTAAATGTCACTCATAAACTGCTTTATTCAGTATATTGTGTCAATTCATCATGGAAGGAAAGATACATGATTGAATAACGCGAAAAAATTGTAACTTGGAAGGTGATCCCACTTTGGAAAAAAATAATGTTTTCCGACTAAGCGCACTTCTGGCTTAATGGGTTTGTGAACAAACTTAACCACAAGATTTGGCTCGATGAAAATTCTGAAGTCATTCAGGAGTTGAATCACTGTTTGGTGCGGTTTTTGGACTGAAGGAGTGATAGGACCTTATTTTTTTGAAGGCGATGATGGAAGTGTTAATGGTTAACGTTAGTGCGTTAGCGTTAGTGTTAATGGTTAACGCTATATGAATATGCTAACAGAATATCTTTGGCCTAAACTGATAAGTGTGGATATAAGCAATGTTTTCTTTCAACGAGACAGTACACATCTCACCATACAATTTATTGTAAGAAAAGTGTCCTGGATGTGTCACTTCGCGAAATGGTAATGTCAACTGGCCGCCAAGATCATGCGTTCGCATGCCCTTGGATTATAGAAATACATCCCGAACAGTTCTTGACAACTGACAAAACATTCAGGCTACCATTAAACATTTACCACTGCATTCAACCAGACGAAACCGCGGGAAACATTTAAATTACATAATGCTATTATTTGTTCTGCAAGATAAAATAAAAATTACCGGATTATTACTTTTAGTTAACATTGTGGCTCATTTTAAAGTTCCGACACTCTTATTGGACAAACCTTTAGAACTAACTAACTCTAACTTATCATTCTACCCACCGATACCTACAATACAGAAAGTGTTAAATTTGAACCAAATAAGTAGCAAATATACATATACAACAATATACAACAACCTATTAATAACTTAGTAGATCCACGTTGTATAAATTCTGCATTATGCATTCGAGAATCGATCGGAAATCTTGCTCCAGATTAATTAAAACTGACGTTCCACCCCGCGCTACGTTACTAACCATAAGCCGCCACGATCAAACCATATTCCATTCGTGCTAATTGTGGTCTCCGTTTCGGTTTGACACAATCGTTACCGGATCCCATCCTGTCAGTTCCCGATTCATTTTCCTGCCAGCCGGCCCCGCTTTTCCTGCCACGCAGCATCGATTCGGGCTCCGCCCCATCCATTTTCCCCGCAATGTTTATTGTACCTGGGCCGGTCGCAGCAGGTAGAGCAGGGTTGGGAGGTGGACACTAGTTAACTCGACTGGAGATTTTGTAGAGGCGCTTTTTATTCATAACTATAATAACAAACATGCTTTAAAATAAAGTGTTTGTTTTATTTAGTATTTGTAAATGAATATCTCTGTTATATCATATCATATACAAGGTGTCCCAAAAGAGAGTTTATTTTTGATATGGCGATAAAAATAAAAGAGAGACGACTATCAAAAAAATCTTTATTAATTATTGAAAAACATATTTCAGGAAATCACTTTTTAAAAATAATGTCATCCAATAATAAACCTTCACACTAACGGCACACATCTAAACGAACAGCAAAATTCTTTAGGATGGCTCGGCACATTATCTCTGGAATGGGTGCCATTTCGTGTAGGATATTTTCTTTTAACTGAACCACAGAACTCGATTTATTGACGTAAAATTTCAATTTTAGATACCCTCACAAAAAATACATAAGGCTCAAATCAGGACTACGTGGAGGGAATTTGGCCCCAATTTGTTTGGGGAAATTTCACGAACTCGTGGCAAAGTCATATTGGAAGTGTGTGACGTTGCTCCGTTCTGCTCAAACCATGTTCTTTGATTATAACCAGCAAAGTTTTGCAGTTCAGGTACCAAAAAATTATCCAACATTTCCACATAACGCTTTGAATTGGCGGTAAGTGCGCGAGCCCTGCCGTCTTCCAAAAATTACAGGCCGATTATTCCTCGCATTGCAACCTATACACTGACTTAGTAGTCCAGTAACGACAGTTATGCTTATTTACATCACCGTTGAGATCAAAATGTGCCTCATCTAAAAACAATATGTTGTTGAATGTCGTAAAATGCTCAGGAACCTGATTAACGAATTAAAACCTCTGAACGGACATCATGGAGCTTTAACTCTTGCATCAGTTAAATTTTGTATGGGTGCAGTTTTAAGTCCTTGCGCTGAATGCGGTGCAATGATGATCGAGGCATGTTTAAAGTATGCGCTTGCCTACGAACGGGCGCTTGCCTACGAACGGAAAGGTCCGGATTGTCACGAATGGGTTGATTTACCACTTCCACATTTTCGTCACTTCGTAATGACCTTCGTCTCCCGGACATACGTTTATCCATAGTTGAACCGGTTTCTTCAAACTTCCTCACCCATTTCCTGATGAAGGGAACATTTGGCGCATTTTTAATGTCACACAAACAACGATGACTGCGGAACTTTATCTGTGCTATAGTCTCTGAATCATTGCTTTTGTATAAAGCACGACCTTCGATTGGCATGAGCCCCGCTCCCCTCAGAGTTGCGCAGTGCGTAGTGAGCTAACGAAATAGAAACTTTCTTATGGGACACCTTATATAATGTTTGCATTTTAGGAGCAGTATTACTATGATCAAAAAACAAGTAACTTTAAATAAAACAAAGTATGGATGTATTCATCCAAATTTATATTGTTTCTTTGAAAGCAATCCCCTCTCACTGCAATCCACCTATTCCAATATTTTTTCCCGTTCGAATGAGTTTTTATACTTGACTTTTGGCATTTCCTTCAAAGAAAGCAGCAGACTTTCTTGAATGGCTTCCATAGAGTTAAACGGATGTCCACGAAGTGATTCCTTCAAACGAGGAAACAGAAAAAATTACACGGTATCATATTTGATGAATATATGCTAAAAACCATATGACAAATCTGTTTTTTTTTCGCTTAACGCTTAATTAATAAACTTTATTAACTGTTTGACCAGTTTGAAGGAATTCTTTGTGAATAATACCACGGGAATTGATTTTTTACTGACTGTGATTTTTGATCGTTTTTTTTGCCTTTGGTTTATCCTTAATACTCGCTTGATTATTGACCTGTATCTGGATCATAAGTATAGATCCAAACCTCATCACCAAGAAAGCATATCTTCAGCAACTTTAATATGACGATGTTAAAGTATATGATATTCCGATAATATTTGCAATGTCTCTAGTGTTTAATCGGGAATTATTCAGTACAAAATCCTTACAGTACAAAATCAGTACAAAATCCTTGAGGTCGTGACTCTTTACAGAATCAACGGATCGACACCCGGAATGATTTAGAAACATATTCTACCATCTGTGAAAATATTAGATTATATATATATATATATATATATATATATATATATATATATATATATATATATATATATATATATATATATATATATATATATATATATATATTTTTTTTTTTTTGAGGGGATTAGGAAATCTTCTAAAGACATCCATGTGTTCGATGTTCAGTGACATGGGAATGTCGGATTCATGCCCTTGTTGGAGTCATGCCTACCGACTAAAACCCTTCCCCCTCAAGGATATCTGCTCGTGGCCTGGAAACCGCCGTTAGGCATTACTTCAGGACACACAACAGATTGTCAGTCCAAATTTGCCTTACGTCTTCTCTCGTCCTCTATTTTTGTCCTCATTATTTTCTCCACCATGCCCATTATTCTTGCCCACTGTCTTTTTCCTTCCAAAAGCAGAACGCCGATGTTGTGTTCCGTCACTTCTACGTTGCATTCGCAGCAGTAGCAATCCGGAGCGGTTCCCATCTCGGGCAGTGGAAGATTGTGTGGTCCCTTATATCCACCATCCCACAATAGCGACAATCCTTGTCCTCTGACTTTCCCATTCTGTGTAAATAATATCTGAAGGATCCATGGCCCGTTATTGCTTGTGTTGTGTAGAAATTTGTCTCCCCTAATTTTTTGTTGTGCCACTCTCTCACGTCTCGGATAAATGTTTTTGCCTTTCCCTCATAGTCGTCCCATTCTTTGTGCCAGGCTTCCAGTAATTTCTGTCTTGCTTGGGTTTTTGATTCCTTTCCCCTTTCGAATATTGATATGCTTTCCATGATTCGGAGTCTTATTGGTGGTAGACCAGCAACGGCTAGGATGACCATTGTGGGCACGGTTCTATATGCACTTGTAATGCGTATTGCCATTTTTCTGTTTACTCTTTCGAGCATTGCCTCGTAGTGCTTATACTTTAATACCTTTGCCCAAATAGGCGCCCCATACAAAATGGTTGATATAGTGGCCTCCACCAATATACGCCTCTTCCAGGCCCTTGGTCCTCCTGTTTTTGGGGTTATTTTATTTAGTATCATCAATGTTTTATTTGCTGTTTCACATGTCAGTTTGACGTGAGTGGTCATTTTAGCATCTTTGTCTATGAGAATCCCCATATATTTAGTTGCTCTTGTACTGTTTATTGTGGCACCCTGAATATTGATTTGGAGGTTTGTGAGTTTTCTTCTCCCCTCCAATATTACCATTTCAGTTTTTTTTTTGGTGATATTTTAATGCCCATTTGATCCATCTCCAGGGCTATTTTGTGAACAATATGCTGTGCCATTTCTTCCAGAACAGACCTGGTCCTTGCTCTTACCACCACAGCCAAGTCATCAGCGTACGCCACCATGGTAACTCCTTTCTCTGTGCTGATTCTCAGGATTTGATCATAGAAAATATTCCATAGTAAAGGTCCGATGATCGATCCTTGCGGTACTCCGCAGGTTATTGATATTTTGTCCCCCCACTGGGTTAATATATATCTGTCTGAGAGGTATGATTGAATCATTTTAATTAGGTACGGGCTGATTTTTGCCCAATATAAGGCATTTACTATCTTTTCCCAGGGGGCTGAGTTAAAGGCATTTTCTATGTCTAACGTGATCATTGCGCAGAATTCTCGGTTATTGTAGGCCTTTGTTTTTATTTCTTCAGGAGTTTCCATAATCTTCGATAGCGCATTTAAAGTTGATTTCCCTTTCCTAAATCCAAATTGGTTGTCGTGTAAGATTTTACGGTCTGTTATTTCTTTCTCCAGTCTGCTTTTGATCAACGCCTCTAGTAGTTTTCCGGCAGCATCCAGTAGGCATATGGGTCTATATGATGTAGGATTTAGCAGTTCCTTTTTTGGCTTCTCAATTAGTACCAGCTTTGCTTCCTTCCATATATCTGGAAAATGGCCTTTGGCTAAGCACGTGTTCATAACACTGACAATATTATCTGGATTATGCAAGGTAACAACCTTCACGATCTCTGGAGGAATGTGATCTGGTCCTGCGGCTTTGCCTGTCTTTATTTTGCTGCATTTATAATTTCTTCTGATGTGAAAAGCGTAATGGCTCTCTCCAGGAGGTCTATGTCTGGCCATTTAGTTACTGGGCGCTTTGGAAACAGTTTGTCCACTTGTTCGTGTGTTTCGGGTTTATTTAGTGTCCTATGTATTTTCAATTTAAATTTTTTTGTTACAATCTGATATCCTTTGCCCCAGATGTCATTTTCTAGCTCTTCGCTTAAGTCTTTCCACATTTTACTTTTCTGTATTTTTATTGCTTTTTTCAGATCGTTCTTTGCTGTTTTATATGCCTGCTCTTTTGTGTAATCGTTGTTGTCCTTTAGTTTCCTAGAACGTACAAGTGATCTTCTTTGAGCTATGCATCGTCTTCTCTTTTCAGCAATTTCTGATGTCCACCAGTAAACTGGGGAATGACCGTATTTCGGTTGTCTCTTTCTTGGGAGATACTTGTTGCAGAGATGTTTTATTTGTTTAATGAGGTCATGTGGCGCGCTAACCATTGACCCCTTATTTTAACTTGTCGCTAAGTTGTTCTTAAAAGTTTCTAGAATATCTGGGATATTCGCTATCCTCGATAGGATTCGCTTGTATATTCTCTTTCATTGTTCAATTCTCCCCGTGTGAGTTCGAAACATATATTACGGTGGTCGGACATGTTTTCGGACTCTACTTCTACTCGCCAATTAGTAATACTATTGCTTAATCCACTTGACGCCATAGTAATGTCGATGAGAGAACTGCCAGTTGCAGCGCAGAAAGTAGGAGTATCTCCTTCATTCACCGTAATTAGATCATTCGCCTCTAACCATTCCTCCAGAATATACCCTCTTTGGTTTGTTGTTTTTGACCCGAAAATGGTTGTTTTTGCCTTTAGATCACCTCCTATAATTATATTTTTTTCAATTCTGCGTATATGTCTTTCGAGATTATATAATAATTCCTCAAATTCATTTATAGGTCTGTTTGGCGAAAAGTAACACGAGTATATAGCCAGGCCCTGGGTTTCTACGGTTGTGAAGCCATTTCCCTTAAAGTGATAGGTCCCCGATAGTTGGCGGTTCACGCGTATATATATATATATATATATATATATATATATATATATATATATATATATATATATATATATATATATATATATATACATATTCATATACATATACATATACTTCATTTATTCTAAAGTAATCTTGTTTTACTTTACTTTACTCTTGTACTTACTGTAATCTTGTTTTACTTTTACTTTAATCTTGTTTTACTAAAGGTACCTGACTGCCCAGATTTCTTTTTAAATTTAGTTAATTATTCGCTGCCCATTTTTTGTGTCTTAGGATATGGTAAAAATGGTCATTCGTCTTTTTTTTTTTCTTTTTACTGAAAAATATTTAGACCAATTGACTGCGGTCCATCGTAACCTTTTATAGATATAATATTTCAGTATTCTATTCCTCTTTTCAAACAAACTATGGTTTGTGCCTAAAAAATCAATTCTATTATATTAGTTTACATAAAGCAATTTTCTTTTTGCATTAGTCTTTTATTTGCTCGGTTACATGATATAAATAGATTTATAAAATGTAATTTCTTTAGAGTCTCTCTTATCGGTTTACTTCAAGATGACAAATTGAATTTCATAGGTATTTTACATTGTTTTTTTTAATAATTATAATACACTTTATTATTGAACTGATAAAATCAGCCTAAGAATTATATTATGAACTCAAATTTGAATATTATTAAAATATTAAAATAATTTACTGTGATGAAAACAAAAGGTGACTTTCTGAATAAAACACAAAGTATTTAAATATTTATCTACATTTATTTTGTCTCCTTCAAAGTAGTCCCCTTTCACTGTATACGCTTATCCCAACGTTTTTTCCAGTCTTTAAAACAGTTTTTATATTCGGTATTTCTTTCAAAGCGGCCAATGAATTCTCTTGAGAGATATCTAAAGGTGTATCAACACTTGTTAATAAAGAAGAATCATTTCTACACTACTTTTGGTCATCAAGACGCAAGCATCTGTTGAAAGGTTCGACGCATGTGTTGTTGAATGAAAGGCATGCAAGGGCGTACTTGAAAAGTTATGACACATGAAGAGACGCAGAGCTAGTTCACCGACTCCCACCCATGTGAGATATCTAAATTTTTATAAACAAAAAATATTTAAATATAAGTATTTAAAAAAAAATAAATATATAATTTTGCATAACGACTTGACATTTCATCCCTACAAAATAATGATTGTGTAGCAGCATTGAAATGAATTTTGCACAGCGCAGACAGTTTTGTGCGAGAATGCGTGCCATTTTTGCTGATGATCCTGATGCCGTGAGCATGAAGAATGACGAAACACAATTTCAGAAGATCTACAAGAGCTGACCCTAGTGAAAAAGTGACAGTGTAGTGCGGAATTTCAAAATTAGGGATCGTTGGCCCTTACATTTTTGAAGAGGAGGAAATAACCAGTAACAGTGACTTCAGTACTTTGACATGTTACAAAATTTTCTGTAACAACTTCAACGGTGACAAGTAAATATGGGAGAACTATGGTTCCAAGACGGAGTCACAGCTCACACGGTGAGAGCATCAGCGGAATGTGTTCGATAAATGTTTCGTCAACATGTGATCTCCCGTTCAGGCGATGTTTCTTGGCCCCCGGGCTCTCCAGACTTGTCTGCATATGACTTTTTTGTGGGATTACCTACGCTTTTAGTCTATGCTAACAAACTGCTATTCGTCAAGAAATCGTAAGAGTACCAGAAGGAATGGTCTTGAGAGTGATGCACAACTTTCAAGAGAGCTTGCAGATGTGTGACTGCGAAGAAGGACAATACTTGACTGACATTATTTTCTACCATTAATTTAAAAGTGTACTATTATTACTTCATTTAGCTGTAATTAAAAATATTTCTAGATTATTCAGTTTTTGCTGAAAGCTGTTATCCTTCATTAGTTCTCATATTTGAGGACCTACAAATATCCCCTCTTAAATTTTTGTATCCCTAATTTTCAGAAATTTCTCTTTCAGATATAAAAATCTACTACTATTTTTGTCCATCGCTTTTACAAATTTTTTAATTACTTTCGTGACATATTTACGGCCTTAACGAATATCAATAAATTTAGATTTGTTGTCTATGATAGCTATCTAACTTTTGAAATAGTCCTTATTCAAACATAAACACGTACATGAGGTGACATTGAATATGTAGCTGTCATAAAAAAAATGAGGATGACTGGAAAAATATAATATTGTTTTTGTAATGAGAGTAGATAAGTACAATCAAATATCATTACAAAATTCATGTGACAAAAACGGTGTTTATCAGTGTTATTTAATAAGTCAATGTTGATTTTTGTGATGATTTTGTCGGCACTAGTAGTTTTTGGAATAGCAGTCATTATATTTCAATAGCGCATAATATTGACTGCAATTGACTTTTACAGCGAATATGTTTAAGATGCACTTTGAATACATATAGTGCTGCTGATTGTTGGCCGTTTTAGTTCTTAAATTAATTGGATCCCCAAAGAATCCACTAAGTGGAATCTGACTCTTTTGTTGATGTGACTCTTTTGTTGCTGTGACAAATAAATATTCCTTCTTCAGTATTAAAGTGGGTCCGCTGTGAAATATTCAGTCGGCGGTTTTTAAAATACAGTGCTTTCATTTCAACAGTAGCCACCCCAGTTTCCGGTAAAATTTATTATTTTCATACGAAACGTCGAAATACGTCAACTTTTGTTTTAAGGGTGAAACATTTTAATTATATTTCTAGTTATACAGGGTGCGTCAGAAAAGCTGAACATATGTCATTTACAATTTTTTTAATGGAAACCCTTAATTTTTTTATATTTCTGGATTTCTTTAGAAAAAGTAAACATTTTTTCTCTTACATATCCTAGGGCCGAATCTAACGGTTTCTAAAATATCGACATATTTTAACCTTTTACTAGATATTATAGGTTATAAGGTGGGCGTGGTAGCTTGGTTTGGTTCCTGGTTTGGCTGGTTTCCCACCTTATAACTACACTGTTGTCCAAAGGAAACACTGAAGAACTCGACACTCATCTTTATTTACAACTAAGATGTAATTTTACAATGAATTAATTTAACACCTATGTTGACGTGTAAAGACCTATGTCTCCATCTTCCCACTGCCGAGAATTGTCACTCAAAACCAAGGTTTGCCTCTGCTTGGCTTGGTGTCTGCTATGTGCCTTGGTGTGGTAGCTAACGCCAGTTGTTGTAGGCGCTAAACCGCCACAATACATTTAAAAAATTCTTCTTCTTCTTCTTCTTAAGTAACTTGGCTTCTGCTCCAGACAGCGGGCAATTAGCCAGCACATTAGGAGTGGCGAAGATTAGTCTAGCTTGAAGCCATAACTTCGTCACTGAATATACTATAGCAGTTTATTATATAATGTAAATACCACTGGAAGCATCTGGCTTCATCCGGCCTGGTTACCGGCGTGACAACGGGTCAAAAAATTGAACTATTGCAAAAAAGCCCCACTGGAAGCATCTGGCTTCATCCGGCCTGTCACAGTCACTAATATAACTTTCTCAAAAAATGAAATCTGAAGACGGGCTATCAAAATACTACTTCGATGGCTTTCACTACTACTTTCTCTCGATAAAACTCCGTTCTAACAAAATAAAACTCTTAAGATGATTCAAATGCACGTGGATAATAATCGGCAATGACACCCGCCTCGCTTCACACGATGTGAACATCATGAAAAGCGATGCGGAAGTCAGAAAAAAAAATACTTCGTGTTCAACATTCACTTTATTAAGTTTTTAAAATGTACTCCGTTATTGGCTAGATAATAATAGAGTCTATTTTCGAACTCTTCGCGAACATTTCCAAAAGTTTGCCGGTTAATTTGCCTACAGAATCACCGTAGAATCGAGCGAAGAAGGTGCTCGAGATATCGCCTCACTTATCTTTTGTTTTTTATTTAAAAAGGTAACAGACTTTGACATTTATATACTGACTAAGACAGACTAAACCGTCATAGAAACGAACGTTCTGTTTAAACCAGTCAAGTTTATTTATAAAAGTGATTTTTTACCTAACATTGACAAATAATTTATTGATTGTTTAACAAAAAATTGGCTTAATATTCAAGAAAGGACAGAAATATTTCTCATGTATGGTGCTAAAAATCGTTGTACTTGCAGAAATGGTCAAAGATTTAACTACATGCACCCTAATAGAAACATAGGTCACAAGTAAGTGACAGAGCTGGTAAAAAAGTTTGAAGAAGCCGGCTCCGTACGCAACATGAGTAAATAAGCAAGCAGGGGTTCTAGATAAAGTTACGCAAATTGAAACATTAGGTAATTTTGCTATGGGTCCCTCTAAGGCAATTCCAAAAGTATCTCAATTGACATACGTTTCAGTAGGTCCCATTATTTTTTTTTCGGTTTTAAAAAACTTTGAAACTGAATACATTTTTTTCTTATAAAATACAAACCCTTCAACAACTCGGTGAAGACGAATTGTCGGAGACGGAGAATTCAATCGAATTGAATCGACGGAGAATTGAATTTTGCAAAACAACGTCTCACTTGATTAAAGCCGACCGAAATCTCCTTAAAAATGTATGTTTCTGTGACGAATCAACTTTTTTCTTAAATTGATTTGTGAATAAATATAATAGCAGATATTGGGGCAATACAAATCCACATGTGTTTAGGGAAGATAATACCCAATATCCTTAGAAGATCAATGTATGGGCCGGTATTCTTGGAAATGAGATTATTGGGCCAATTTTCATCGAAGAAAACTTGACAGGTGAAATATTCTTGAATATATCGAAAAATCTCATAGATTCCCTTATTACTCAATTTTTGGAAAATCAAGTTAATCAATAAGGGGATATAGAACTCGATGAACAAAATTTGTATTTCCAGCACGATGGAGCCCCGCCTCATTATGCGCTACCTGTTAAGACATGGTTAAATGAAAGATTTCTCGGAAAATAGATAGGTAGGAGAGGTTCTGTGGAATAGCCGGCGGGGTCTCCAGACCTCACACCTCTTGATTTTTATCTTTGGGGATATTTGATGACCCTAGTTTATAAAACTCCGCCCGAGAATATTTCTGAATTGAGAAATAGAATTATTAAAGGATGTCGGGAAATTAACCGGCAGAGTTTTTGAAATGTTCGCGAAAAGTTCGGAAATTGGCTTTATTATTGTTTAGCCAATAAGGGAGTAAATTTTGAAAATTTAATAAAGTGAATGTTAAACATGAAGTCATATTTTTTAATTTATCTAGTAAAATGTTAAAATATGTCAGTATTGTAGAAACCGTTAGATATGGCTAAAGGATATGTAAGAGAAAAAGTGTTTATTATTTCAAGAGGAATCCAGAAATATAAAAAAATAGGGGTTTCCATTGAAAAAATGTAAGATGACATATTTCCAGCTTTAAAAGCCTCTTAAAACTAAGTTGACGTGTTTCGACGTTTCGTATGAAAATAATTAGTTCCACCTGAAACTGGGGTGGCTATTTTGGAAATGAAAGCACTGTAAGCGAAATAAGTCGAGAAATTAAGGCAATTTTTCGATATTAGTTTAAATAGGTTGTAGCGTTCACAAATTCTTGATCGCTATAGGTAGCATTCGTAAATTGTTGATCACCACTGGTAGGTTTATTTCGGACAAATTCTTAACTGAAAGAGCTCCGGTATCGTTTGGACAAGGCAAGACAGTCTAACTCCAAATCTCCAGGTAAGTGGACGTTTTCGCGCCTTACCCTTCCGACCGAGGTACGTAGGTTTGCTGGCCAAGTCACGCTTGGGTTGATTTTTCTGATATTCTTATAGAGGGTTTTACGACCCGGCAGCAGAGAATCCGATCAACAGACACCAGGCCATTGAACGACCACCTATTACAGAGCCCGACCTTCGTGGAAACCTTACATCTTTTTGGGCCACATGGCACAGTAACCGGTTGGTCAGATCGAGATTATTTCGGGACCTCCGCATAGGGATACCGGACTGCCCGCAGTCGTACTCAGTGTTTTTCGACACCCAGTACCGGATAGGCAAGGATAGACAACATCATCAAATAATTATGTACCGTTAAGGATTGCAGTTACCATATATTTTTCACAAATGCATTTTTACCATAATTTCTTATACTGATAATGGTCACGTTATCACCTTATATTTATCTATTTTTATCTATTTGCCGTCTGACCATTCTTGGTTACCCTAGCGTTATATATTTATCTTTTTACTATTGTCAGAATAGAGGAAATAACCTCTAATTTGTACGTATAGGGGCATAGAGACCAGCTGGTGTAATTCAGAGCTGTGTATTTGATTTTTGATTTCTTTCACGGTAAGGTTTGGAGAACCACCTTCCCTAAACCTTCCCGTGTCTTTTGTTTGATAGTTTTAGTTATTCCCTTCTTTATGTGCTTTGTGTCGTTCTATTTTGAGTGTGTTTTTGTAATATATATATATATATATATATATATATATATATATATATATATATATATATATATGTATATATATATATATATATATATATATATATATATATATATATATATATATATATATATATATATATATATATATATATATATATATATATATATATGTATAAGATTCTAGTAAACCGTTTTATTTAAGATAGACCCCTTCCCGGTTCCAGGATCTTTTCCGATATATGAAGTAACCGGGTGGCGCTCAACTTTTGTCGTGGCTTCATTCTGTCCTGGACCTTCTTCCCGGTGCTCCCGGCGAATAGCTGCCGTCACTGTGATCTATATATTTTTTATTTTGTTTCAAAAGAGAAAAATAATAGGTCAAATGTTTCAAAGCGATCGAACGCGCGCTTATGAGATTTGTGAAGTAAAACGAGAATTGTTGTGAAAATCAGCTCTGGATCAAAAAGTTCCGGGAGGGACACTCAAGTTTTGACGACTTTGGTGAAAGTTTGGTGGAATTTCGAAGAAATACTTCACTTTAAGTTGATTCCTGATCATAGAGCGATATATTAAGAATTTTACTCAGTTTAACTTGAGCGAGTATGAGCTGTTCTGGATCACCAATTCTTGAATGGAATTAATATGTATTTAACTGAGATAGAAAGAATTGAACTGTTGGAAACGGTGACAGGAAACGTACTTATGCCGAACTTAGTCGAGTATTTAATGAAGTACATCCTTAATGAAGTTTCAAAAACGGTCAAAAGATTCGATGGTATAGGCAACATTAACTGTAGTCCAAAATTAGGAAGACAAAAACAAAAACTAATGACGAAAATTCATTAAATGTATTAATTGATGTAGTAGACAATGGTATTGTTTCCGTGCATACTTTTTACGTCATAACATCGTAAAACTCAACTCTTCGATCAATATCATGTTCACTTAATTCTTGTAGTAATTGTAATTTGTAAAGATAAAAATATTTTTTTTATTATTTTTTGGACTGGTCGTCTACACCTGTTATAATTTAAAGCTAATTGTTGCACAGAAACCTTATCATTGTCTACTACATAAATTAAAACCTACAACAAATTTTCCTCATTGGTTTTTGTTTTTTGTCTTTTTAATTTTCATCGTTTTTGAAACTGTTACCGGGGTGTAACAAACGTATTTGTCTTTTTTCTTTATCTATATATAAAGGATTATCCTTCACTCCTCACAGGTTCAGTTCGATTCCAATTTTTTGTTTCGACAAATAAATATTTCTTCTTCTGTATTAAAGTGAATCTACTGCGAAATATTCAGTCGATGGTTTTTAATATAAGTGAAATTAATCGGGAAATTAAGGTAATTTTTCGGAATTAGTTTAAAAAATGTATCAAAGCGATTATCGCCGCTCGTGATATTTGTGAACTAAAGCGAGAATTGTTGTAACTATCAGCTCTGGATCAAAAAGTTCCGGTAGGGACCTATGAGTCTTGAGGATTTTGGTGAAAATTTGATAGAATTTTGAAGAAATACTTCACTTTGAGTTGGTTCCTGATCGTAGAGCGATAAATTTAGAACTCTACTCAGCTTAACTTGAAAAATGACGCTCTGTTCTGGACCACGTCAAAAATTATCGAACGTCTCCCTCACCCAGCATATAACCCCGACCTCGCTCCATCGGATTACCACTTGTTGCGGATCATAGCTCATTTTTTGCAAAGCAAAAGTTCAGGATTGAAGAAGAGGTAAAAACTGGCTGCGTCGAGTTTTTTGCATCCAAGGACTCATCGTGGTACCGAAGAGAAATAGAGTTACCTGCTGAAAGATGGGTCAGTCAACAGTGAATAACTAAGTACCTTAAAAATGGAAGTACTTCTGTTGCACCATATTATATCCAATTTTAAGAAAATGTCAAAATGTGTTTGATCTACTCCATCTCCACAAATAAGCCACTAACACACATATATCTGAAACTGTACAACACACCATCTAATGAATCACACTTGACAAATGTCATGGTCATTTTGATCATACTTGCGCAACCTTTGTATTCGATTGGGAGCTTTCTGAATCAACCTTGTATTATAAACATACCTTCTACAAAAAACTGAATGTTTTTCCTTTCTTTCTCCTCTATGTCTTCTAAATAATATCCAACCATCATATTATCCAATGCAAAATCGTGATTCGTCATTACACACAACTCCCATTTCACTCTGCACTGTAGATAGCATGTATTTTTTGTAACCAGACCTGATAACATCTTACTACTGCACGTGGGCTTCTATTAAGCCTAGTAGCAATTTCACAAAATACCAATCCCACATCCTGGTTAAAATTTGTAAAATCCACAAATTTAGGCATAATAAAATATTATCGAATTGAATACAAATAATCGCATTAAAGCAATACATGTTTTAAACTAAAGTAATGAATATTCGACTATCAGATAATAACAATTAAACAAACAATTCTTGCCTACAAAAAACCGCCGGCCCAACATGGATAAAAATTGTATCATTCCACGGGCGTAGCCAGGGGGGGGGGGGGTTTCAAACCCCCCCGAAATAAGCCAAATATTACCTAATATTAAACAGAAAAAATACGAGGAGTGAAGAGAGTTAAATTATTACATTTAAATTGAATATATATCCGAACTAGTGGACGTTGCGCACAGTAACGCCATCTCTTGTCATTTCATTTCATGTAAGTATATTTTTGTTGTTTTAGTTACTTCAAACTAACCCCCCCCCCCCGCCCCCCCCCCCCAAAACTAAATCCTGGCTACGCCCGTGTATCATTCATTGTATCATCATCTTAACCTGATAAACCTTCCAGAAAAAACATAATCTTTTCTTAAATCTACTGAGTGTTCACATTTTTATGCATAATTAAGTCGATGCAATTAAACGCATTAGTCCATTAAAGATATTTGATTTTTTTTTGAATTGCATCAATTTTGATATGTTAATTGATTGAAATTGATATCGAACATAAATCTAAATTCTTACATGATCCTATAAATCAAAGAAATATCCAAACACAGTCAAAAACATCACAACGTTTTTATTAAAATATCATTTTAATGTCAACATTTCGTCTAATTACATTACATCGATATATTTTTTTTATAAATGAATTCCTTTAAATTTGCAAATATTTATTTTACGTGACGTAAGTTCTATTTAAAATCAAAATTTCGTCCTGATTGGAAATGTATGAACGCAATTTTATTTTTCTTCATTACAAAAAGTGATAACACAATAAAATGTTTTAATTTTTTCACAGTGATTTATCTTAAATACACAGAACGATCACGTTCATGAACGATCAAAGGAAATGTTTTGGAAACATACAATAATACGATAAAATAATTATGGAAAATATTCAAATCTACATATACAGGGTCGCTATTATGTATGGAAACGGTCAAATATCTCGAAAACGCTTTGAGATTTCTTAATGAAATTTTTTACACAAACATCACGGAATGTTTGCCACTTTTTGAGTATATTTTCATTTTTTTCTTGTGGCATATTTGAAATCCAAGGCTAACTTAATTTTTTTAAAAGACAACAGTAATTGAAGTTGGCATGGTAAATATCGTATGGATTGTTTTTTCAAAATAGATTTAAAAAGATGGCTAAAAGGAGTTTTAGGGTAGGGTTGGTCCCTGTTAGGGTATATATATTTTCATTTAGTAGGCTATGAAACAATAGATTACAGAGGAAGTATTTGATTACACTTGACAACAGTTAACGTCAATTTGTGGATTTCAAATTTCTTTCAATTTTTATTTGGAATTAATATATATTTAACTAAGAGAGAAATAATTGAAATACTGACAATTATTGGATACGTTGATAGAAAACGCACTTATGCTGAAGTTTGTCGAGTATTTAATGAAGTACATCCGATTAAAAACATCACTAAGTCAACAGTTTCAAAAGCGGTGAAAAGATTCAATGATACAGGCAGCATCAACAGTCGTCCAAAATTTGGAAGAGAAAAAACAAAAACTAATGACGAAAATTGGTTGAATGTTTGAAATGAAAAATATATTTACCCTAAAACAGGCCGAAACACCTTTTAGCCATTTTTTGAAAACTATTTTGAAAAAAAAAAACCATAAAATATTTATCTCGTTCAATTCTCGTTAATTCAAGTACTGTTGTCATTTAAAAAAAGTCAATATTGCCTTGGATTTCAAATATGCGAAAAGAAAAAAAATTAAAATATACCCAAAAAGTGGCAAACATTTGTGTACAAAATTTTATTAAGGAATCTCAAAACGTTCTCGAGATATTTGACCGATATTTGATCGACATAATAGCGACCCTGTATATAAAGGAGTGTATCAAATAAAAATTTACCCAACATAAAACTGAATCTATTTAACAATAATCATTTGATATTTAATATTTATCTTTAGTTTAATTTAGTTTAATAATTTTAATTAATAGTTTAATGTGCTAAAAGTCAGTTTAGCAATTCAGTGAGCTTCATTACAATTCACATGTTTATCTCTCATGCTCCCAGGTCAGATGAGAACTTTCAGCGATGGAAGGCGCTAGGCGATAGAACTCGCATCACCTTCCTATATAAATTGGAGTAACAGATCGCACGTTCTGTTAGTTCTGGAGCTGGAACACGAGATTGAATGAAGGAGGCTAAAATCAATTAACGCATATATTAAGTTCTCAATTAGTTTTCGACTCTTACGTTTCATCGACTTCAAAACCTATTCGAATCAATTTTGTCCCGTCGTACATTTATTTTAAAGCTCCATTTTTCAGCTTCAAAGTGAGGTATGTTGCTTCGTCCGCTATATATTATCCAGAACTCAAAAGGGCATATATATATATATATATATATATATATATATATATATATATATATATATATATATATATATATATATATATATATATATATATATGCAGTGTTAGAATTCTTTAAACTGCGTCCAATGTCATCCATGTCCATATTTTTCGGGTACCGACGGGAAGTCGGCGAAAAATATGGGTTGTTGACTGTGGATGGGATCTTCCCATTTTTGACGAGAGAGCACATGTCGGTATCCTGAAGAGTCTAAACATCAAGAGACGAAACATGTGTCCTCCAATGGAAGGGATGGGTGGGGCCCGTCCCCGGTCAAACAATCAACAAAATGCTCACTTAGGCGGAGACGCAGGTTGTTGTGTGTTCCACATGAGATTGTGGAACCCAGCAGTTGGGTGTCTGATGACACCCAGCACTGTTGTCTCATTGGACGCAGTTCAAAAAATTGTAACACTGCATATATACGCCTTCCGGCGGGAAGTCGGCGAAAAATATGGGTTGTTGACTGTGGATGGGATCTTCCTATTTTTGACGAGAGAGCACATGTCGGTACCCTGCAGAGCCTAAACATCAAGAGACGAAACATGTGTCCTCCAATGGAAGGGATGGGTGGGGCCCATACCAGTCAAACAATCAACAAAATGCTCATATATATATATATATATATATATATATACATATATATATATATATATATATATATATATATATATATATATATATATATATATATATATATACATATATATATATATATATATATATATATATATATATATATATATATATATATATATATATATATATATATATATATATATATATATATATATATATATATATATATATATATATATATATATATATATATATATATATATATATATATATATATATATATATATATATATATGGTGGAATCAGCGTCGTGGATTATGAGTTACTCCAATCTAGTCAAACGGTCACTACTGACGGTTATCAGCAGCAACTGATTCGTGTTAGTGATGTTTTGGAGAAAAAAAGGCTTTATACCGGCAAGGAAAAAAGGAACGTCAAGTTTTCGGATTTTCATTTCTTTCGATCCTTGCATCATCACCTGGTTGATAGCCGCCTCATATCTGTTGAATTAGTCGAAAAAAGCCTCATAACTCTTGACTTTATTACATCAAATCCACCAAGTTTTTTCAATCTGGGATTCTACGGTTGGTTGGAGATTACTTCGAATATTAAAATGGTGTTACTTTTATCATGAGTAAATGTCAAAGGTAATCAAAAATGGACGAGAATTAAGTTGAGGGCCAATATGTCACAAAACAATAATGCATTAGCTTTATTACAAAACTGAACTAACACTTTTTTACGTGTTCTCTCTTCAATCTTGACTCTGCCTTTCTTTGGGAGTTTATCTCAGAGACCTCATCTTCCCAATCTTCTGTTCTTTCTACTTTCTCTGTTGCTGTCTGAACCTACTTATCATGTAGATTATTTTCTTGTTTTAGGTGTTAAATTAATTTCATTTTCTGAGTTTTCAAATACTGATTTTTTTTTGTATATTTATTGGAGTGAAAATGTTTTACTTTCATGTTTTTAAATAACAAAGCTATGGAAATAGTGTTTTGCAAAAGCGATGTCTTGAAATATATACGATTGTCTTTCGAAAACTTTTAGATCTGTTAAAGAAAATATTACATTTTTAAGAATATTTTTTCAATCAACGACATTCCAACTTTTTACATAGTATATCGGAAAAATAAAGGAACATTTTAAATTTACAGAAAACTACTAACACCATCTATTGAAACAATATGTAATCTGAAAGCTATCTTCTCTATAAAATGAGACTTCCATTATTAGAATCGATAACCGAATTTCAAGTTATAGCGATTAAAGCGACAGTACCTTTTGTCACCTCGTCACAAAAACAGAATGGAGTAATGAGTTAATAATAAATGTTGTTTCAAGCTTGGTAAAACTTTTACAGAAACACTTGAATTGATGAAAAAAGTTTATGGTGATGATTATTTATCCCGGACACGTGTGTTTGAGTGGTATAAGCGATTTCAGGCCGATAGCGATGTTTTGGATGTTCATAGTCATCCGATTCGATTGAGATGGATAACGGAGGAATTAAATACGACCAAAGAGATGATTCACAAAATTTTGACGAATTCGCGAAATTTGTTCCTCGCGGCTTAAATGAGGACCAAGAAATTGCTCGCGTTGAACATAGCCTTATTAAAGACCTTATTAAAACAGCCTCCTAGAATCGAGTGTAACTGGTGATGAGACTTGATGCTTCAAGTACGATCCTTAAATAAAGCGCTAAAGTGTTATGTAGAACTAGTCGAAATCGGAAAAATTACGTTTTCAGAATCAGGAGAGAAGATAATGTTGATTTGTTTTTACCACTCTAAAGTATGATGCTTCAGGAATTTGTTCCACAGGGTAAAAATGTTTCTGGTGAATATTATCTGGGTGTTATGGTGCGTTTGTGGAAAAGTATCGTCCTAGTGAGGACGGAATATCGAGCGCCGAGAAGTTGGGGATTGTTGCCAATAATGCACCATCTTAGATGACCGTCGCACTTCGTGAATTTTTGGCGTAAAAACTAGTCTGTGTGCTTCAACATCCTCCGTAGATACCTGATTTATCTCCGTGTAATTATTTCTTGTTCCCGAAACTCAAATTGGCCATGAAAGGAACGTTTTATAACAGTGTTGCACAAGTCCAAGAAGTCGTGATGACATTGAAGCCATTCGGAAAAACAACATAAAAAATCTATGATATCATTGGTTGAACGTGTCCAACGGTGTATTGATGCGGAATGGATGTATTTTGAATAAAAATAAATAATTTTGACAAAATAACTATTTTTTTTTTATTTCAAAAGTTTCGCTATTTCTCCTACATACTGTGTATATCATACCAAAGAATCTCAGAAAACCGTAGCCCTGACTTTTCCTGTACATTTTCTGAATCGTTTTCGCTTTCTTTGGTATATTTTCATCTGTTACCACCCATTGTTTGTATTGCTGTTTCCTTATGGTGAATTAATGCTCCATCTACTATTATTAAAGTTGAAGGGATAGCTGAGTCGCATATAAAAAGGTCTAAATGCTCTTGAAGAATGTTGATTCCACGCGTCTTTCGTCGATTGTCGATATGAGGTACCTATTGAGCGGGTATTTTTTTCATACCGAAGATATCGTGTTTACAAAGTCAGCAATCTCTATTTAGCTTCAGTTCCCAATCATTTAATATAACATTGTGGATTTCTGGAAAGCAAGGTACTTTATTAGAGCTCGAACTTCAATTGTATCTATTTTATAGAAAATGTAATGCTCTTTTCAATCGTATAATTATAATTTCTCGTAAGATCAGTAATTTATGGGCTGAAAATTGACGGTAAAAATGTATACGGTTAACGTTACTTTGATCTCTCAACTCACACACTACCAGGATTTGATTCGGGTGGAACTACAAATCTTTATGCTATAAGCTTTGTAATATCCTGTGCGAAATGTCTTGAAGAATCCTTCAGAATGGAACCTAAGTCTTTTTTTAAATGACTATCAAATCCTCCTAGAACAAAACAACAAAAACAAGAAAAAAAAAAGAATTTTAATTTAATCAATTTTTCGGAAAATTTTTAAAAAGTGAAAATTCGATCTCCACAAGCAAGTCAGGTTAAGAACTTTTCGAAAAACCATCGTATTTTTTTACTTAAAGTCATCTATGGTCTTTGGGGTTTTGGTAGGTCGTTAGAATTTTTGGACACTCTATATTAATCTAATATTATTAATTATAATAATATTGTTTCAGTATAATTAATTTTGTATATTAAATAAAATATATGTATATTAAGGATACTTATAAATAATGTCGCTTT
Organism: Cosmopolites sordidus; assembly: GCA_031761425.1. Lineage (NCBI taxonomy): Eukaryota > Metazoa > Arthropoda > Insecta > Coleoptera > Curculionidae > Cosmopolites > Cosmopolites sordidus. The sequence continues at coordinate 286,355 of JARFXV010000276.1, forward strand.
TTGATAGTGTACAAAATTATATTTTAATTTATATTTTAAGAGTTAATACAGTTTTAATCTATAATATAATCCTCGTTATTATTGACAATCTTCGCCTTTCCCTCTGACAAATTTTCTAATCCCATTTTATAAAATGAGAGTAATTTTAAAGTACAATTTTCTTGGAATGCAGGTTTAATAGGTTAGCGCTTTTAATAGCGCAGTGGGATTTTTTTCCACGAAGAAAATGTTCCATAGCTCTGAAAATATGGTAATCTGATGGTACAGCATCAGAAGAATACATATTTTTAGAGTAATTCTGACAATAAGACTTGTCATTGTCACACTTATCATTCTGCAGAATAAATCCATTTCGATTAACCAGTCTGGGTCGTTGTATCAAAGTTATGTTTAGTCCATTAAGCTGAGCACAATCATATTCAACACTTGGTTTCATTAAGTTTCGGAACCTCATAGTAAATAATTTCTGTAAAATCCTATTATAATGACAGTAACACTGCAGATCGTGGCACGTTCAATTTTATTAACAGGTTTTTATTATTTTTTTATTTTTTTGGCTTCACCTGTTTCTATCTATGTAACGGAATCTTTGAACGTCCTTTTCACCCACTTCAAAACGTCAGATTAAATTGAAACTTTGCACACTTATCAAATATTGATGATATTATAATAATTTTATAAGTTCGTCCCATTATCCTGAACAGGATCGTCAGTCAATGATTTGCTTTCGGAGAGGGCGCCTGAGACACGATTATAACTCCCAAGAAAGGCAGTAGACGCGCAAATTACCCACTTCCGCCACGGGTACGTACTGACGAAAAATAAATCAGATCGAATTAAAAAAATTAAAATAAATTATAGTTTAAAAAACTAAAAAACACGCTTTAATGGTAAACCGAACTAAAAAGTAAAAAATAATTTTTAGAATAAGAATAAAGTTATGAACGAGAAAATTAATGTGTTAAAAGCGTGCGGTGCTTTGTACTATATTTTCATACTAACTCCACTTATAGAAACGGTACTAATGGAATATTTATAACAATTGACATTGGGCACCACAAGCTTATTTTCACAATGACACATTAATTTTTAACTGAAAGTTGATTTGGCACCCACATTTCTTATCCTTGCAGTTTGTTCGTTTCTTTTAAACAACACTGTATTGTGGACCTTTAAAATGTAGAGGAAAGGAAGCTAATTTGGAATACTGTTCTCTACTATTCTAAAAATTCTCAGCCAAGATATCTATTAAATATCAAAATATTGGATAGCTTGTGTACTAGTCATCAAATAGGGTATGGCTTAGGATCCACCATATTGGATGTCGCATTGGTAGTCATCCGCGTGTAGGTGTTGTTTTCGAACATTTATAAGTAAGTATTCAATCTGTTATTATATTTATGTGTTTGCATTAGTACTAATCTATAGTTTGGTATATTCATTATTTAAATTACTATCTATTTTGGAATAATGATCTACATAAATAGTTGATATCATGTTTGAAATTAAGTGTGGTTATGTTTTCAATTTGAAATACGACGAGTGAAGTTAATTTGGAATATTGCAAATTATATGCACAGTGATATATTTATTTTAATTTGTTTTAGATATGTCATCTTCAGCCAATAAATAAAAAAAAAACAAAAAAGTGGAGTCCAGAAGATATGGATGCTGCGGTAGTTGCAATTAAAGAGAAAATAATGGGGCATTTAAAAGCAGCAAAAATCCAGAACAACCCTATTTTGGTTTCCGAATAAAAAAGGAAAGTCAACCAAAGATCTACTTACAAAAAATCTTATGAGGAGATGATAGTGAAATACTCTTTTGTTATGGAAGAAAAATTATATGAATTAACCCAAATGGACATAAGAAGACTAGCATACCAACTCACCATTAAAAATAATATGGCTCATCCATTTCATGATGAATGAGCTGGCAGATACTGGTTGAAAGTTTTCTCTCAAGACACAAGCACATTTTGGCAGTGTTGGTGGAATATATCCATTCAATAGGTATGCGTTTAAAGAATCTGATTATCTTGCTGCAGCTCAAGAATCGTAAATCGATATTACAGAAGAACTACTTGAACAGGATGAATCCTACCTAACTGCAAGTGTCATAGAAACACATAAAAATATGCAAGTTTTCAACCAAATCTAACAGCACCATTATTAAAATCAAATAATGCTAGAGATATTCCAGTAGAATTAGACCCGTCCTGGCTATCAGATGCTACTCGAGTACCTCCAGGTCCTTCTCGCAGTAATCCCCTTATGTACCCATCTCATATCTCTCTAGTTATAATGCCCAGAAATGGCGCTCTATATCGAGAGCGCAAGTCTGAAATTACATCCAGTTCATCTTACAAAAAGGAACTATAAAAAGCAGAAAGAAGAAAGCTTGAGAAACTAAAAAGAATAGACTAACATACAGACAAGGACAAATAGAAAAGTAAGGCGAAAGGTAAAGAGAAAGGTAAGGGAAAGGTAAGGCAAAAAATAAAAGGGAAGATGAAGAAAATGCTAAGAAGGAAGATAAACGCAAAACGAAAGGTTCAAAAAGACAGATATTACGCGAAAACAACACTGGCTCTGATAGTGATGCTTTTTTTGTAATAAATCAGAAGAGGAACTACCTTCCCGTGATGATTGAAGACAGCCTATTGAAGATAATTGTGATTGTTTCTTTTGCGGTAGAAAATATTGTGAAGATAAAATAGGAAAGAAGTGGATACAACTCTATGTGCGAAGTCTGGATACACAGCGAATGTGCTGAATTATGTGCTTTATGTCTGTGATTATTGTAAATAATGACAAAATTTGTATTAGATGTAAGTTTAGTACAAATAGATGATTATACTCATGTAATTACTAGACAAATATTGTAATTACTAGTAGAACAACTAGACGGTTGGCTATTTTTTGTTAATAAATCGTAAAATTCATGCAGTAAATGTAGGAGCCACGTTATCCGTGCTGTCTAAGATGTTAGCATGTCGATACTGCAGTTAGAGGGGTTCAATTCCCGCTGATCTGACAATGTATCACTCCTCAGTCCCGCCAATTCGAGGCTGGGTAAGACCGGATGCCTTCTGAAAGATTTCCTGTGTTGGTCACTCGCCAGTCGGTAGGCTTTTCGAGATACTTATGATTAAGCACAAAACCAAAGATTGATAGCCCGAGGGGGGTGCTGACCAGGGTTTTCGGTAGTTAATGACCGTGGTTCGGAACCCACGTTAAGCTGCAGGTCCAGTCGCTAAATAGCCTTCTCAGTTGCTGATGCGCCTCTAACCCTAAGACTATACTTTTACATCTTAAATCTACTTTAATATATTTGTTCTTAAAAGAACTATTCCAAATTAGATTTCTAAATGCTTATAATTTTTAATGGTCAGCCAACTACAGATCCTCATCAAAACCAACAGGTGTTTCAGATTTTTCAGTGCTGGAAATATTTAAATTACCGTTAAAACCGTTTAAATTACTTAAACCAACACTGAAATGTTCTGCTATCCAAGGCATCAGGATAAACAGCAGTTATACTTTCGAAACTCATAAGTATCAAATGTCTAATATATAATAATACAGAACATATCAACAGTTTTATAAGATTCACCGAAATTTGAAATAAACGGCAGGCATACTGGATTGTATTTTTCAACTTATTTGCCATTTCAGTGTTAATCGATATCTGTTTAGATTTCTAGATACATCTTTTTGGTGATGTTTATTTTCTATGTAATTTTATTTGACGCACCTGTGATGGTTAGTAGAATTTAACATAGAAAATATTTTATCATTATAGACGTTTGTTTCTATGACATCGAAAATGTCACACGTCTAAATTCTTAGATAAATTAAAATCATAGTTCGTTTATTCTTTTTTCCTCTCCTTATCGAAAAAATCAATCTAACAAAATCAATAAGAATGATTACTTATTATATTATATCAATATGTTGGTAGCGATAAGGTGAGTAAATAAAAGATAAAGCCAGGGTTTATTATGTTACATATACAGAGCTTGATGTTTTGCTTTTATCTTTTTGATATCGAAATCAACGTGTCTTGTTTTAAAATCATCTACATGGCCTGCTTTGGAACTGAAACGAGTTACGTAAAACCTATTTTTTTTAGTTCAAGGTATCAGAGAAAAGATACATCAAATATTATATTAGATGTCATATAATAGCACACAGAAGCACAAAAACACAACTCAAATATACAGATGATGTGAAAAGAAACTAATTCAATAATACGGAGAGGTATTAATAAATAGTTGTTTTAGCACAAAAAATTAGATACCAATACTGTCAACTATTATTATACTGTTTATCAACATAATTATCTGTCAGTTTTAAACATTATACGAACGAATTGTTAAAATTTTACTATTATGATGAAAACGTAAGGTGACTTTAAAGATAACAGAAAGTATTTATTTGTTCATCAAAATTTTGTTTGTTCCTTTTAAAGTAATCACCTCTCACTACAATATACTTATTCTAACTTTTTTTTTAGTCTTCGAAATTGTTTTTATACTCGACTTCTGTTATTTCCTTTAACGCTGCCAACAAACTGTCTTGAATGGCTTCTATGGAGTCAACATGGAGACCATTGCCATATCTGGTGAATATGGTGCTTGTGGAACGGAATTTGCGTTATTGCAATGCAAAAACCATAAAATGTTTTGCCACATATCTGGACGATGATTTTTTAAATGGATCCACGTAAATAGCGCATAAGGCATATTGACGTATATTCTTTAATAATGTTTGGTCACTTGAAAGGAACTCTTTGTGTACAATGCCACGTTAATCGAATAAAACAGTTGAATCTAGTTTGATTTTTCACCGACTTGGACGTCCTTTTTCCGACTTTGGTTCATCTTTAGTACGATATTTTCTTAATTGTTAAGCTATTTCTGGATCATAAGTATAAATCCATCTTATCATTTATAATTATGCATTTCAGAATATCATCATTCGAAGAAAGCATCTCTTCAGCAACTTCAACACAATGAAGTTTTTCAAAAAAATTCAATGTTTTCAGAATAAGACAAGAAGACATACAAAATAGGTCTAAATTATGCTTCAAAATGCATTGAATTAATCCAAATGATATTCGAGTAATATCTACAATGCCTATAATATTTAATCAACGATTACTCAGCAAAATATACTTGATATTAGTAATATTTTTTTCATTGGTTGGCGTGGACTATCTTCCTGAACGAGGTTCATCTCTAACTACCTCATCACTGAAGTCCTTGTACCAGTTGTAAATATTTTTTAACGTATGAGCTTCATGGCAGAAACGCATTTTTAGCATTTTTGATGCATCAGCATAAGAAATTTCGTTTTTTTAGATAAACTTTAATGCAAATTCTTTCATTTTAAAATATTACTGACATAAATGTTTAACAATTACAAAAGATGCTATATTTTCTAACCTCCGAATTATAATTTTTGTACTGCCAGAAGAACAGCCATACCAACTAAAAAAACAAATGTTTGTATCGATAAGTAGACACCGCAAATTTTTAAGTCACTACTTTTTCATCCTAGTAGTACACAGATATAATTGATAATTTTGAAAAATACATGATAAAAACATATTTTAGAAAGTGATTTACAAAATTTAAATCTTACTAATATTTATGATAAAGGTGAAAGTATATTTGTTTGGATGTTTGTCCTTCAACTACGCTTGAACGGATAGGATTCTAATGAAATTTGACGTAGAAGTCGATTATGTCATGGAATAGGACATATGATACTTTTTATAAGGCTATGAGTTCTGCTGATAATTTACATTGATAAGTTTATATATATATATATATATATATATATATATATATATATATATATATATATATATATATATATATATATATATATATATATATATATATATATATGCCGTTAACCGCCCGCTTCGCCGGACGTAATTTAATAAGATAATTTTTTATATAGAGTAAGTACATGCCAAATGAGACATTAACAAATTTAAGAAACTTTGAAAATATAGTAGAAAATTTTACGGTATTGGTTACCATAAGGCCGGTATAACGCAAGTTTTCTTTTGCGACTTCTATGGTAAAAATGTGTAAGACTTGTCCTTATAAACAATTCTTCGGCGGAGGTAGACTAAGGATCGGACTATGAATCCAAAACTCAAAACGTTTTCGTTCAATGTAAGCTTGCTTTTATTTAAGAAAAATAAAATTAATTACTCCCAAAATTATTAGGTTATTTTTATAATTAAAACCATTCTTGAACAATTTCTATTTAGTTATTTTCCAATAATAACAATTTGAAATTCAAATAAGAATGGCGTTTGTAATTTTAGATTCATAGCAAACTTATTACGTAATATATTTTCATTAAATACATACATGTATGACCTGTTTCAGTTATCCAGTCAATAAAAATTTTAATAATAAATAAAGTGTTCTTATCAATTCGTATCAATTATCATACGTGAATTAATTGTTTTATCTTTAGCATTAACAGTTCTTGGTCAATTTTCATGAAGTATAAGGAGCATTCCTGTCAAATTTCAAGTCTGTAGAACTTACTGTTAGAAAACGGGTTTGTTTATACATTTTACGCCTCGCCCCCCCTCTTGGGAGCGGATTTTCATATAACCCGTCTTTATTAAATATCTGTAGAGTATAAGGAATATTAAGTAAGGTCTGAATGATTGTGGCGTGTTCATATATTTTTTTTCCTTTAAATGGGTTTTTCGCCACTATCTAAAACTCAAAAAATATCAAAAATACCTGTTCTTATGTAAAGAAAGAATCACTGGGTAAAAACAAAAAACCAAACGGAGACAAACTGCTCAGTGATTCTTTTTTGTAATAAATTTGCCTAACGAACAAAATTTTAAAGATATAAAAATGTTGTAAAAAATTTTTCAAACTTTTAACGTTAACGTTTCGGAGGGTCCTCTCCCTCCGTTTTCAAAACTAAACTAAAAAATAAATTATATTAATTTGTAATATATAAAGTAACGAGTGAAAGTAAATATATTTTTTTGTGTATGTCAATGATACTTACATTGACAACAATAGATTTTCATGACAGTGACATACTACCAAAAAATATATATAAGTAATGTTTACTGTGTGATTGTTTATTGTACTGATTGTGTATTCAAATATTTAAATATATATATATATATATATATATATATATATATATATATATATATATATATATATATATATATATATATATATATATATATATATATATATATATATATATATATATATATATATATATATATATATATATATATATATATATATATATATATATATATATATATATGTGTGTATATATATATATATATATATATATATATATATATATATATATATATATATATATAATTTTTTTAAATTTTTTATATATAAATTTTATATTATATATATTTTATATTATATTATAATTTTATATATATTTTATATATATATATATATTAAATTTTATATATATATATATATATATATATATATATATATATATATATATATATATATATAGATATATACATATATATATATATATATATATATATATATATATATATATATATATATATATATATATATATATATATATATACATTTTATAATCAATTATCATCAATAGCAGACTGCAAAAATGGATGGACATATAGAACATACAATAAAAAAACAAAATTATATTCCACCACGATTTTGTGAGACACCCTGTATAAATAAAATTAATTTAAAATTATGCAGCTTATTTAATTGTACAACTCTTATACTTAAAGTTATATTTACTTTTTCTTAATAATATTGAAGAAACTAAATTTGTTGTGACATTAGGGTTCAATAGAGACGACTATTCTTTCAGGACTTCTCGCAGTTGAGTTCTATTTTTTATGCGATCGTCCTTCATGTTCTTTTTTAATAATCCCCAGAGTTATTCTATTTGGTTTAAATCTGGTCATTCTGGAGGATTTTTTAACTGACTTGGTCCATTGGGGAATAACCATTCTTCGAATTTACGTACGCAGTATTTCAGATCATTGTCCTGTTGGATAATGAAATCAGCCCAAGTTTTTCGGCACTTGGATGCGAATTTTCTCTTAAAATATTTAGGAAAACATGTTGATCCAGGATTTCTTCTATAAATATTAGCTTTCCAAAGCCAGAATAACTCATACAGACCCATAAATTAACTCCACCACGACCATGCCTGGAAATAAAGATTATTTCAAGTTGTCGTCAGCTCTAAAAACACTGAATTTGCATTTGTTGCTGAAAATGACACATTCCTAAAAGATGTGGGGGTTATCGTGATTTGGCGAAAGCTAATCTTTTAGACCTGTTGATGTTTGATATGAATGGTTTCTTGCATGCTTTTCGAGATTTCAACTGGTGTTACCAAAATCCCGAAGTCCGGCGCGATATCAGCTGCCAATAATGGTGCACTAGTTGTCAGATTTTCTTCTAAACATCTGAAGATTTGAACGATTTTTTGAATGATTTTTAATAACACAAGCCTACAAGAAAAATAAATTTGGTGCCTAGGATTTTAGTTATATTTGCCTGATTTTAGTTATATTTGAGGCTCTAAATCTAAATATGAAATCAGCTTTTCTCTATCTGCTCTACTTTTTTAGATACATTCACTTATATATCAATGTTTTTTTTCAATTCAGTACATTCAAGTATGGGTACATCCACCAAATATTCTTGCTTCTTGTGTTTCTGGAATAGCAGAGACAAAACACACTACTGGGTTAAAAAAGAGTGACCTAAGAGGGAAAACATGGACGTAGATTGTAAAGGTTCTTGATAAGAATTGATCATGATTAGCATATAAAGTGAAAAAAATGCCTCAGTTGAGTACGGAAAAAATGAAAGCAGGAATATTAGGCGGCCCACAAATAAGAAAACTCATTAAGGATCTTGCCTTCAAAATTTTGATGAATGAAGCTAAGCGAAAAGCCTGGACTTCATTTGTTGCAATTATCGGAAATGTTGTTGAAAACTATGTTGAGCTGATAAACTAGATGCTTAACAGTTTTAGATCCCTTAGGTGTAATATGAGCATTATGGTGCACTATTTACACAGTCACTTAAACCAGTTTGCTCAACAGTTAGGGGACACCAGTGAGGAACAAGGTCAAAGATTTCACGAGAATATTAAAACTATGGTGGACCGCTACCAAGGAAGACGGGATACGCATTTGATGGCAGATTACTGCTGGAGTTTAAAAAGAGACTGTTCCAAAATACGTTCAAGAATGTCACGAAAACAAAACTTCTGAAGTGTTCAGTGACTAGTTGGTTTCATCGATGACTTTTTCTTCTATCTTTGTATATAATAATATTTGTATAATATAATTTTTAGTTTTTTTTATTTAATCCATGGTTTTAACTTACAATAGTGTAACGTATATTTCATTAAAATGTTAAATCTTAGAAATTTGAGTTCCTAGGCAAAAATTAATGCCATATTTGAATTTAGGGCATTAAATTCCGAGTAGAAGAAAATAGTGCTGCTGAAGATTTTTTCTTGCTTTCCCCATCTTCCTTTTTACTTTTCGTGCTATTGTGACCCTATTCAGGAGGTGAACCAGGAAAATGCGTTGGAAAAAGGAAGGAAACTGAATGGAAATAAAATATGGTGTTTTGCTCTGAAAAATTATTTACAGTGATAAATACAACGCCCTCCCTCACGAGCCGCCACTGTTAAACTCGTATGAAATCAGATCCAAATACCCAGATATCAAAACTACTGTTGGCCTGTGTAATTCTTCTAATTTCTCGTTGAGATTTTTAATATTTTTTTTTAGATTTACTACTAATTTTCTTATTTTCAAAGAAATTTCAATTCTGGGTAATAAATGAAAATGCCTCTGTTCGCATTCTCTAACAAAGCTGAACTGTGCTAGGTAAAGTATAAGAGCCTTAAAATATGTGCCATTGTTTGTTGAAAATAAAAAACAAGATTATGTACACAAACTTATTTTGCATAGAAAACAAGATTAACTTGTTGTAACTTAACTGCTTAACTTTTCAAAACCTAAAAACCCGTTGTTGATCATTATAATGTTATAAAAATTGTATTTGCTTTTTTAATTACAAAAAAGGAAAGGCCACTCATTACAATTTGACTTGGTTTATACAGAGTCTTTTCACTAACTGTACGTAATCGAAATGTCCAATGAAACTAAGGGCGCATTCGAACCAACCTGCACACCGAACGAATTTATTATCCAATGCAATAAAACTTTGGAAAAAATATGCTACTACAGAACAAACAAAAATCAACAGCTAGACAAAACAATAAATATTGAAACTAATGCACACATTAAAAGATTTTTCTAGAAGTGCCAGATTAATCATAACAAACATTGGTAAGTGGATCGGCAATAAATATAAGTCAATGAATTAATTGCACCAATAGAACCGTATCTTTATTATGCGGAACGTGTATCGAGTACACATGTCGTTCAAATATACACTAAACTAAACGGAAAATCCTCTTGATTTGAGTATTATATTCTGCCATCCACTCCATCATGAAGTTGTTCGGTCTCTTTTTGTTTATTGCCCTATAGAAAAAAAGTTACCTTTAATTTTACTATATTCAATTGTTTTTATGCTATATACAAATAAATGTTAAATCATTTTTACCGTATACCTAATTATGCTTTAGAAAAAAACCCAAATTTATAACAAATCAAATTTATATTATTTTTTTAATCAATAAAATATTTGTTAAGTCGCTAAAGGCAGTTGTGTATTAATGCATCCATAAGTTCGTGTTTTGTTAAACTTATATACTATAAAAAAATAATTTTCAAAATTAAAACCACTTAATTCTCATGACATGACATTCCATTTTTACCTCGTTTGGATTATCAACACTCCATCTACGTAAGAAATATGCAAATAAATAGAAAAGGCATATGTCGCATGAGATTGAGTCTGGGTTATATGGTGATTATGACAGATGTTTAATTAGGTCGAGTTCTTATTTCCTAACAGACAATTTTTCTAAATTGGATAAGGATCTTACGACAACAGAGATGCCTACAGATCAGTAGATTATCATGTAGATTGCCGATTACTTGAACAAGTTAAAAGTGAAGAAAAATATGAGAAAGAATTAGAAGACGCCTCCTAGTTTTGATAATGGTATTAAAGGAATAAGAAATGTAAAGCTTGGCGTAATTTTGAAAAGTACAAATAATACCGATTATTATAATTTAAGCACATCGCTAAAATTAGAAGCGTAGGGGAAGGTGGGGTAAGACGGGCCTTTAAGGATTATCGGTTAGAAAAACGATATAATGTAATTCTAGAAATTAAACTTTTATTTAAATAATCAACAGTCTTTACTTTTTGATAATGTAATCAAACCAAACAAAAAAAAACAACACTTGTTAGCAAAATAAATCAATAAAAAAACATTCCGTTTGCACCACCGTAAGGGCAATATGGGGTACTAACAGTTTCCAGTATTGAGTCTTCACAAAAAGGACAGATGTGAACAGAGTCCTCATCTTCATTTTCCACGCCAGCACAACCACATTGAGCTCATCTTCCGCAGGCCTGGCAAGTAATCCATCCAGTAAAGACACTCAGTGTCTTCAGAGTTACTATCCGATTCTTCTTTTCTTTTCTTTTTTGCTTTATTTTCTTTTCCTACTATTTTGAAATAATAACTGCATTTTTCCCTCCCTTTCGAACTTTTGTATTTTGTGGCGCCCGTGGGTAAGACATACATTGTTTTGAAGATACAAGGTGAAATATGGAAATGTTTGAAGCTCCTTGTTCTCCAGACGTTTCTAGATAATGACTTGGAAGGCTGGGGTGATTTTTGAAAATTATTTATTGCAGATACCAGGCCTGATTGTGATTCCGAAGATTGTATTGGATCCGAAAAATTTGTTGAGATAGATGTACTGGCTATTGGTAAATCCGAAATCTGGGTTGATTGTGTAATATTAGTGGTTGCAGATGAATTACTTGATAAAGATTGTGACTGTGAAGTAATTGCCGTTATCGTTTGAGTTTCACCAGTCTTTGGTTGTATTTGACTTATTTCGATATCTGTAGCTTCACCGTAATGAAATCAGCGTCAATGAAAATATTGGTGTTGTAAGGCCAGAACCCCAAGCTTTAAATGCGTCCAAAGCTGTTGCCATTGTCGGTGATCGAATAAAAGCTTCTCCAAAGAACTCTGCTATTTGAAACTGTTTTATCACTTATCCTGGATGCGATCTTGACAACGTCATAACGTAGTGATAGTAAAAAGTGTTCAGCGGTCGCATAAATCCCACGTCTCCATGTTGTAGTTTGTTCGTTGTGTGAGGAGAGAAGCATATTATCATCACTCTGTTTTTTTACGAGTTTCATCTATAAGTTCCAAATTCTACGTGTTCGTGACAAGACGGTCTAAAACAAGCAACACAGGACTCTTTTGGAGGTTTCAAAGCAATTCAAAAAAATATCCGTGGTTATCCATCTGAACATTCAGCTCAAGCATTTTTTCTTGGAAAAATGAACATCGGGGGCATGTACCAATCACTTTTGATTTTGTTTTGGGTACAATAGAATTCCCGGTTTCGTCGCAGTTATAAATTTTGTAGAGAATAATTTTATACTCATCAAGTGTTTTCTCTAACAATTCAAAAAAAAATCCTATAGAGACCTTCTTGAAACCAGTTGCTCGAGCTATGGAAGTATTTTCCAGTTTTCTGGAACTCAAATCAGGATGACGATGCAAAAAAGCTCTTTTCCAGTCTTTGCCAGATCTACCTTTTTCTTCATGGAATTTGTTGTGTTTGATGTTGTGTACAGCTAACTGATATGCCAACGTCTGTAGTTCCAAAATTGACAAAACAAACAAACGGCTCTCCATCTGCCTTAAATAGACAATGAGTTTGTCTTCTTCCGGTTGGGTAACAGTAGTTTAAATGGGGCTTAAAGAAACTTTGTAAATTTGGTTGTCATTCTGCATGTCTAACTTTACTTTGCGCTGTAGAGTATTTTAACAAACGCTGTAAACTTGCTAGCTAATTTATAACCTTTTTTCAATCTAACACGTCTTGAATCTCCTTTGTCAGTAGCTCTTCTGTCCATTCGCGTCTATTTGTTTTTCATTTATAAGTTCTAACTATTTTCTAAAAGTAAAATAACACAATGTTGTAAAATATAAGAAATGTAGATAAAAAATTGTGTGGGGCAAGATGGGGTACCCACACCTCATCATTCCCCTATCGAAATGCTTGAATATTTTAATTTTTTTGAGGTTATAAAACGACCGCGATCGACACAATACTACGGTTATATTGCTGTAAGTGTATGACACACTGGTAGTAAAATATAGTTTACGAACAGACACGCATTCCATATGTCTAAAAAATGAGATATAATAGTAAATACAAATATTTTTGCTCACCGAATCCTAAAGTGCACCGTAAGTGCAGCAGCACGTAAAGTGCAAGTGATTTTACCTGATGCCACATATGCTCAATTAGATTAAAAATACAGTAATACGGGGTAAGGTGTAAAACTGTATGTCCTATATAGGCAGACAATTTGGAACCCTTCCATCCTCGGAACCAGCATGTAATTATTTTTCCCTTGTTTCTGGGGCTTTGGTTTGGTATTTTCTAGATGTATCTACCCATTCTTTTGCTGACGTCTCATGTGTATCGAACCATGTTTCATCAAGGTAGATAATGGGACGATTTTCTAATCTGTATGTTTTTATAGAGTTTAAGTAATCAAATTGCCATCGTCGCAATCGTTGTGATTCTATTAATATTTGTGTTTTATTAATGTTCTGATATGCAAAACCCATTAGAGATAATATTCTCCGGAGGCTAGTTATGGTGCAAAGAAAGTTGGTTTCATCTTTCCTTAGTCGTTGTTGCAATGAATGCAATGTAGGCACAGTTTGCTCTTCATACATAGCATAGATTTTGCTTCGAATTAAGTCTTTGTCGCTTTCGTCAACACATTTGCTTTTACCAGAATCACTACGAACTTTTTTGGCTTTAATTGGCTTCGTCACAATATCTTTAACGGCAGACAACGGCGTTTTCGTTAATGAAACGGCTGCATTTCCATTAAGCCCCTTATTCAATAAAGAAAGATACACATTTTTAATAATTTGCTTAGCATCGGACGATAAATGTTTTCTTTTCAAATTAGCACTACCGGAGGCACAATGATCATTATTTTGCCAAGAACGCCACATTTTTAGCACATTTGGAATAATAAAAATACGATCGAAATTTTGGAACTACACTGTTGAAAAAAATAATGCGAACTAAACCAAAAAAATATTTCGAAACTACCAACCCAGATATAAAATTAATTTTAACTTTTTACCTGATATTTTATTAGGCTCGGTCCTGTTTATTTTTTTTTGGAACTTTGTTGGGTTTCGTTACGATAAGGGTTGTTAACAGTTTATTGCAGCCATTCGGTCAACGGTATATCTTGAACCACACTATACCTAAACCGCAACACTTAATCCGAGTTCTTTGGTGCACATAAAAGAAAATATCTGACAAGAAATAACATTCCAGAGATTATGTGCCAAGCTGCCCTACGGAATTTTGCTGTTCATTTAGATGAGTGTCATTAGCTTGAAGGTTTGCATTTAGATGACATTATTTTTAAAAAGTAATTTCCTACAATGTTTATTTCAATAATTAATAAAGGTTTGTTTTGATGGCTGTCTCTCTTTTATTTATATCGCTAATCAAAAATAAACTTTCTTTTGGGACACTTTGTATTACAGCATTGAACATATCAAAAAAATATTTAGAAGTGGCAGAAGGACTTTGGTGATGGTAGAAAAGCAGCTGAACATGAACCTTCAGAAAGATCTTCTACGCCAACCTATGAAGGAAACATTATTCAAATATTATTATTTGAGATCACTCCAAAAAATAAAAACAAAAAAAAATTGTGGTAAGACAATTCCTAGTTATTGCAAAACGCAATAATGATTCGTCAATTTTTCGATAAAAAATCAAACAAATATCATTCCACAAGCACCGTATTCATCAGATATGGTACCGTGTGACTTTTTACTGTTCCTTTAATGAAGAAATCATTCAGGACTGTTTGCTGACTTCTTTGAAGAAAATGCCAGAAGTCGAGTATAAAAACTGTTTCGAAGACAAAATAAATTTGGATAAAAAATAAATATGTGGTGTTTTATTCAAAAAGACATCTTCCTTTTTAATCATAGTAGATGATTCATCATAAATCATATCAATTGTGGACTTCCACAAGGTTCTGTCCTTATACTATTGCTACTCTATATCTATATTATACATATGCCATTTATAAAAGCCTAAAATACTGTGTTTCCTTTACATACGGTGATAATATATAACTAGTTACTCTATTTCTTTCCATCCCATGACTGTCATGACGCTAATAACTTAACTTTTTTCCTTTTTCAAAATACCTGCGATTATTAAAATACCTTCGTACATTCTCGAAAGTGAAGTGTTATTCACAATTCATTATCGACGGCTGCTTTTGATTCGCTAATAATCGATAACACTAAATATGCTTGACGCTATCAAAACATGACAACCTGTTTTATAAAAAAAACATGTTAAGTAAAAAATTATTTTAAATGTGCATGAACCTCTCTAACTAAATTTGATGAGGGCGATGGGCTACCATTAGCCCAATGACTTATTAAACAAGCTGCTGATGATGCGGATGAAAACAATCTACCTCAAAGTGCGTGGTTAACTAAAAACAATTGTGATTTTTAGGTTATTCAATTCCACTACAACAGACAATTTTGTTTAAGTGGATAATGATCTTACGACAATAAAAATGCCTACAGATTAGGAGATTGTTACAAAGATTGGCAATGCTGAACAAGTTGAAAGTGGAGAAGGTCAGGAAAATTTAAAAGAAAGCTCTCTAATTTTAATGATCCTATTAAAGAATTTAGAAATTGAAGTGTACTTACAACAAACTGTTTTTATGAACCGTCATAAATAAATGGGTATTACAGATTATATTATGAAATAATTTTGGATCTTAATACATATGGATGTATTATGTTTTTAAGTTATTTTAAGTTATATTATTAACATTTTTATTCTTGTTTCCTATAAAAACACTAAAGAAATTAACTAAATATTTTCTTGTTGTTTTAACGTATTTTTGATGTAATAGATTAAATTGTGTGTGTGTGCGGATTTTAAGTGTTCCGATAGATATGTTATTATCGAGTTTTGCTGTATAACATTCTGAAATTCAAAAGAACGTGACACGAAAAAAAAATTAAACTTTACAACAAGCAAGATATTTATAGATTGCAACAAATGACCGAGCAATAATAAATGAATGCTTGTTAAATACACATAATAAAGATGATGAATTGATCTGGACAACTCTTATCAATCTAAGGGATTCGCCCTTACCCTCATCTAACAGAGGAGGGTAAAGGCGAATCTCCGACGTCTAACAATTGGAACATGTTCAGTAAGGTATGTAACCTCTATGATGGACAGTATAATGGATGGGCATTCATCTAACGTCGTCAGGATGAACGGGAAGAGATGAGATGTATTGTTGTTCGACATACGGCACCAAAACGTGGAGTAATTTGCCTTGGGGTGCTATAAATTATAAATTACGAAGCACTCTCATACGCGTTCGAGGTATACTTACCGCTCAACGTGACCTGACAGAGGTTGTAGACGCCGAAGTGCTACCATTCCTTCGGAGGTTGCCAGGACTTACTTATTCTTCCTGGATGGTAAGTTGTAAGAAGACCCTGACTTGTATTCTCTGATTTTTTTCGGATGTCGCGACAATGTCGTTTATCCGGAGGGTTTATTTGCCGTTCTTTAGGCAGGATTGTGGTAACCGACGTGAGTGATCACACTGGGGCAACGGCCGGCAATGAAGCTGCCTTGGCTCTGATTAGCGGATTGTCCGAAAGGTACGCCATCGCTAGGAATTTGTCCAGTAGTCTGGACAGGAACGTCTGAAGCTCTGGAGTATCTGTCCCCCGGTGGATTTGCGAATTCCTTACAAACCAGGGAGCGTTTAATATAGTGCGAAGTGCACGTAATTGAAAAGACTGAAGTCTTTTAATCGATGAGATTGGGAGGAACGGGTACCAGGCCAGATGTTCGTAAATAAGGACCGATCTGACCATGGATTTGTACAGTGTTAGTTGGTGGTCAAGCGTGAGCTTACTTCTTCTGTTGATTAAGGGGTACAGCATACGGAGCATGCCGTATGATTTCCCGGTGGCTTTCTGAAATGCGACATCCACGTAAGGGCCTTGTCGAACTCAAGTCCCAGATAGTGAGCCGATTTTGCCCACTTGATAGGGATTCCGTGTATAAGGATATTCTGACGGATTATCGACTTTCTTCGGGTAAAAAAGACAGCCTGGGTTTTGCTGCGATTGATTGCTAGTCGCCATTCGACCAGCCATCTCGAGGCTTTCAACGTCTGAGGTTGCCAGGAAGATAACGCCCGGGACATGGGATGTGATTGGTCGACGACTCACCCGTCATCAACATCCATCGGTGACGAAGGTTGACCTCTGGCGGAGTATATAAGAGGCACGGACTAACATCCCCCAAGTCACCATCCAGAACCTGATTCGCCCAATGCCATGCCGACTTGAGGCAGTTAGTCGAACACGTGCTGCCATTTGTAGGTGTACCCCTCCCCCCCTGCAATTGCAATAATTTTACTACCTTTTTATGTACTACTTATTAAATAAATTTTGTTACGTTAACTCTCTTTTTTGTTAGTGTTGCAATTTCTATTCACAGCAGTATATTTACAATTGGCCAAACAAAATAAAAATGGAGGGAAAGCAAACGAATATACCATTACATGGGAGGAACTTCAAATTTTGATACACGATGCGTCGTAAACTTCCGTATTAAATGTGCAATAAAAAGATGACTAGCAGAACGTCGTGGATTACATTGAGCAGTGGCTCTCTCTATATTTGCAACTATTAATTATAATTCAAGTATAACTATTGTTCTTATCTATCTAGATTCTTCTTTTTCAGTGTAAAACCCGTTTGTTTAAAGTTTGGTACCCACGTTTTGATAACATGGCTAGATGCTACCGATTCATTAAAGTTAATATATAATTGACGATGAAATAACCATTGATCTGTTGCAATGCAATCATTATACATATATACACATATTATACACATATACATATTGTACATCGTTTCACTGGTTCATGGTTACTCGGCATCATAGCTCTGATGCCGCAAATACAGTGAAGATAGTCGCTTCGCCATTACCCGAGAGACGCGCAGGGAATTTTATATTGGAAATAACAAGGTTTTCTGTCGCACCCCTTATAAAGCGAAAGCGCGGCCTTTTGTATCAGCAGGATAATGTTTCAGCTTATAAAAGTTACTCCTTATAAATTTTTAAAGGTAGTCTCTCAATTCTACTGATTTACCTCTCGATTATGTTATGTGATTATTTTTAATGCCTTAATTTGTTGGAATGTATATGAAAAACTTCTTTTTCTGACGACGAAGATATATTCTGTTACTGATACTAGGTTATTCTATTCAATTAGCATGTCATACGGAGCAAGAATTATCTCAGTCAAACATGAATACTGATAATACGTCACAACTGATGATAGATGCCCCCAGGAAGTCCAATTAGAAACGTCTGACAATATTGGAAACGTGGTTAATAACACTCAAGTTTTATCTGCTGCTTTAGTACAGTCTCTCCTAAAAGCAGCACCACGAACAAAAGAAAAGAGAGGAAGGAAAAAAGGAAAGTCGCGTTTTTTAACAGACACTCCAGAAAAAAATTAGATAAAAGCCAATTTTTTGGAGAGACAAAACCGGTTACAAAAATTAGCATTGCCCTCTAACTCAAAATAAATTGCCTCGGAAACAACTTCAGAGAAAAAGTCAAGAAATTAACTAAAGAAAAAAACTAAGTCTAAGAATAAAAAAGTCGAGTGAGCTGCAATCATATTTGAGTGAAGTTATTAATCTTAAAGATTTAATAATTTCAAGAAGACTTCTATTTTTATATTGATCTCAAAGATTTAATTGTTATTTTAAGAAAAGTACTATTCATAATAATATTGTTTTTAATCGTACGTATCGTTACGTATTCTTCACTTTGACTGTGATATATATATATATATATATATATATATATATATATATATATATATATATATATATATATATATATATATATATATATATATATCCCCTTTGTGGATCAGACCTTGACGTGGTAATGGGGTTTGAGTAGGGCAATGAAGCTTTGAGCTATGCCGTCTGAAGTCTATGCTCCTGGGAGGGTCACCCCTGGTGGACAGGTCAAGGCGGAGGCCTCAGACTAACATGATCCAAAATCTGCCAACCCGCATTGGACCAGCGTGGCAGATTACGGTCCATACCTTCAACATGGTATTTCAATATGTTGAAATATGACAGTACAACCTCATACACGGCCCTCATTCCCCGGAGGCCAAGGGGCAACTACCTACGGCGGGAAGACCTGCCCCAAGGCAGAGGGTGCTAAGAATCACCGGGTTAGATCAGGCTGCCATTGGACTTTTGACATTGCAACGTTAAATATACGGACTATGAAAACAGAGGCCCGATTACAAGAACTGTTAATCGAACTTGACAACATACATTGGGATATTATTGGGCTCTGTGAAACACGAAGGAAGGGTGAAGAGTTAGTCAAACTGGAACCAACTGGACACGTACTCTACACTCGAGGTACGGAAAATGGCCGATGTGGCGGAATTGGATTCCTCATCAATCGAAAGCTGAAGGACAGTGTGGTAAAATTTGAGTTTACATCCGATTAGCCCAATGCGTCATTCAGCTGAATAAAAAGTTTAGGCTTCAAATCGTCCAAGCTTATGCACCAACTATAAGCCATAAAGATGAGGAAGTTGAGGAATTTTATAATGATGTGGTCCAGCTTTTATACAAAGAGAAATGTAGGTACAAAATTCTGATGGGTGATTTTAATGCCAGAATTGTAACAACAAGAACAGACGAAAAAGCAACTGGCCCATATGGAACTGGTGAGCGAGACAATAGAGGTGACAGATTGGTTGATTTTGCTGAAGGACAAGAACTATATATTATATTATTCATTCTATAAGAAAAATATCAGCAGAAAATGGACTTGGAAAAGTCCATCTGTGCTCACAAGCGAAATTGACTACATCATGACCAACGATAAAACAATATTTACCAATTGTACTGTCCTTAACAATTTTAATGTTGGAAGTGACCATCGAATGGTACAAGCAAGGGTTCGGATTGACTATCGAAAAAAGCGCGAAAGAATGGTAAGATCATAGAAGAGCAAGGTGGATTCTGGAAAACTGCTGAACAGAGGAAGCGATTTTGAGATTGCTTTGTCAAATAGGTTTGCTGCGTTACAAGATCCAGAGGAGGTGGAAATATCAGTTCAATATGAAGAAATCGCCAACAATGTACTTCAAACTTCTGCTTCAATAGCACCAGAAGAAAAATGTCTCAAACAAACAAAAATCTCCAGTGAGACCATTGATTTAATGAAGAAACGGCGAGCAATGAGAAATGCAGGTAGTCCTTTTGGCAGGGTCGAGTACACTGAGCTCTGCAAAACTATAAGAAAACGTATCAGAGAGGACACGCGCCGATTCAATATGCAGCTAGTGCAAAAACCCTGGAGGAAAACAAAGGAATTAACAAAGCTAAACAGAAGGTGAGAAACAAAAGAACGCAAATATATGCTTTAAAGCGTGAGGATGGCACAGTGTGCAGGGCGCGTACCCAAATGTTAGAGATTGTCAGAAGGTTTTATTCCCAGTTATATGAAAATCAGAGCCAGTCAGGGACAGCAATACCCACAGAAGAACAATATATAATGCCAGATATCCTAGTGGAGGAAGTAACAAATGCTATAGAATTGATGAAGAACGGCAAGGCTCCAGGAAAGGATAGTGTAACTGTCGAAATGCTAAAAGCTGGTGGTCGGACGTTGCATAAAACACTGGCAAAGTTATACTGAAAATGCCTCAAAGAACAAAAAGTACCGGACTTATGGAAAAATGCAGAAGTGATCCTTTTACATAAAAAAGGAGCACAGGAAGATTTAAAGAACTACCGTCCAATAAGCCTCCTACCAGTGATGTACAAAGTTTTCACTAAGATAATTTCTAAAAGAATATTAGAAAAACTGAATGACGCACAACCAAGAGAACAAGCAGGATTCAGAAGTGGATTTAGTACAATGGACCACATCCAGGTTGTACAGCACGAATACACCATGCCACTGTGCTTGGCTTTTATCGACTACGAAAAAGCATTTGATTCCATCTCAAAGCATGTGATAATGGATGCACTGCTTAGACAAGGTGTAGAGAGAGCCTATGTAAACCTATTAGAATCGATATATGATGGAGCTACAGCCACAATTCACCTTGATGATCTTGAAGTGGGAATTAATATAGAACGAGGTGTACGGCAGGGTGACGCAATATCGCCTAATCTTTTCTCAGCTGGCCTTGAAGAAGTATTCCTTAAACTGGATTGGGAACAGGATGGTCTAAAGATCAATGGTGCAAACAAACCATCTTAGATTTGCAGATGATATTATTCTCATTTCACAAGACCCAGAGGAGCTGCAAAGACGCATACAAGAACTGCAAAGGGCTGGCGAACCATTTGGCTTGAAAATAATCCTGAAAAAGAGTCAGGTTATGTTCAATAACTTCGCCCAGGACAGAAGAATTTCAGTTTTAGGAAGGGATTTAGAGATTGTAGACAGCTTTATATATCTTAGGCAGAGGATTTCAATGGAGGGGAATACCGCCCGGGAGGTGGAATGGCGTGTTAAATGTGGCTGGCAGGCATTTGGTAGGTTCAACATAGTGTTTAAGAGCAGACTCCCACTTTGCCTGAAAAAAAAAGTATTCGATCAGTGCGTTCTACCCGTTATGACATACGGAAGTGATACGGACACTCACATCGCAACCAATTCAAAAACTTCGGGTGGCACAGAGGGGAATGGAAAGATGTATGCTTGGCATTACAAGACGAGACAGAAAGTCCTGCGCATGGATCAGGGAACAAACAAAAGTCTGTGACATCATTGGAAGAGTAAAACAATTGAAATGGAGATGGGGAGGCCATCTAGCGAGGCGATGGGACGACAGATGGACCAAGGCAATCCTGGAGTGGATACCGCTGGATCGCAAACGTCCACGAAGAAGACCGAAAGCATGATAGATTGATGACATCGTTAAGTATATTGGACCTGAGTGGCAGAAGAAAGCCCAGGACCGTGAAGGTTGGAAGCATGCTGAAGAGGCCTTCATCCTGCAGTGGATCGATACGGGCTGATGATGATATATATATATATATATATATATATATATATATATATATATATATATATATATATATATATATATATATATATATATATATATATATATATAACCAAAGAAGCTGTTAGAGTTAATAGATCCAGGATTTAATTATAAAAAAATAATCTGAATGATAATAAAAGTTATAAATGAAAAAATAATACTTTATGTCGTGATTTGTAAAATCACTAAAAATGTTCCAACGTTGCCCCAGGCCTGAACAAAATGATTGCTATTGTTATTGATAATATAATTTCATCTAATCACTTTTTTTTTAATTAACTACGGTGTATTATGAAACGTAAATGTATCTATTAGAACATAAAAAATATTAATAATTTTAGTACATTCGAGATAATTAATAGATAAAAAGTGTTCCAAGATGCCCCCTCTCCCCTAACCACCTCATTTGGATGTCCAGAGCGTTCGGCATCAACGGTACTTGTACGCCCACGTATGAATTCAGCATACCAATCAATTATAGTTGATTTTCCTCCTTCATAGCTATTTTCTTCATCAAAAAGCAATGCTTAATCAACACACGAAATTCTTTTTTTCCATTGTTTTGAAAATAACAAAAGTAGTATCACTTAAAGTACAACAACTCAGAAACTAGTAGACAGATTGTTATGAATTGTTGACACATGTCCTTTGAAGATTAGCACACAACGACCACTGGTTAGAATTTATCGTAAGTAACGCCATCTATATATCAGACCGGGGACTTATTGACCAATGAATTATTTGAAACTATTTGCTATTATTCAAATCTGATTTATTTCTCGGTTGTTTTAAAAATTCATTTACGACAATCATATTCTAGTAGAAGACAAGTAGTTATCTAAAATCCAAAGTATTAGATGGCATTAATATTATTATTGCACAATCGTATTACAAGTGGATCGTAAATTGTTAGCTTTTTATGACATCTGATATTTTATGATTCCGACACATAAATTTAGCTACTGTAGTTGTTTGTTTTTCTATAGCTAGTAAAAATTTAATGAAATCAAATAATGAACTTTTGTACTTTTAGTGGTGTAAGGGTATGACTCGTTCATTACTTAAATCAAAAAGTAACAGGTAATAAAGTGTTCTTCGTTACATGCATTACCAAGTAAATTTAAATATTTTAAACCTGGAATACCAATCATGAAATAAAATCCCCAATGAAAACTAATTTGCATTTATGTTTAAAAAGGTAAATAATTCACTTTCTTATTTATTTATATTAGAGAATTAAAATGTTTTATAAACTTCAAGTTTTTGTATCACCGAAACTGATCAAAAACAGAAAAGAAGAATTTATTATTGTAGTCGCATCGATATTAGAATCATTGGTAATATCCATATGCAAATCCTTACAAATGGCAATGCATACATGTGGAGTATAAGCTAGTATGTGGATATAGTCTCATGCACTAGAAGACCAATGAAGATAGAAAAACAAATATAGGAAACTAGATAAAATAAACAAGATAAAAACACCTAAAAACATCGTTGGTATATAAATAGATAAAATCACAAGAGAACATTCAATTAAGGTGATAATAATTCAGATTGATAATAAATTTAGAAAAATTAAGCATACAGGAAAGTATAAACAGGTTAACGAATAATTGAAAATAAACCATAATATGTAAAATATAAAAGGCACATAAGTTTATGAAATGCAAGAATAAATATAAATTAAAAAACCTATAAGATTAAATCTAAGCTGATAGTTAGAGAAGGGGTTTCGTTTTGGACTTTTACCTTTGCTTTTTTCTTTTTATGTTCTTTCTTTTCATTTCTTCGTTTCCATTTGAAAACATCTTTTCGCATATTTCCTTTGATTAGAAAGAAAGATCTATAAAATATTCATTCGAGCAGTAGTCACTTACGACTGCGACCAACACCGAACGATAAACTATACTGCTTTGTCCGCCTCATATATTTTACAATTTTATCTTTACTGCGGAACTTGGTAGTGCTGTCTATATGGTTTCGATGTTTCTACTACGATTAAGTAAAATTATATTGTTACGACAGTGCCTTTCAAAACGCCATTGATATTTGTACTATTTCGCAAACTCAAGAAAAATGGCAGAGATATTAAATATTGGTTGCCGAACCATTTGTGATTATCTATATGACATGGAAAAGATCCAGAAGACAGGAAAATGGGTACCATATCAGCTAAACGACAGACAGATGGAAAAGCGAAAAACGGTGTACGAAGTTTTGCTTTCTCGGCAAAAAAGACTTTTTTGCATCAGATCGTAACTGGATTTAGTGGGATCAGAAGGGTGTCTTGTACCCTGAGCTTCTGAAACCAAATAAAACAGTTAATACCATTCGTTACCGTTAATAAATGATCAATTTGAACTATGCATTGATCGAAAAACCATCAGAAAGAGCTACAATACACGGAAAAGTAATTTTGCAGCACCACAACGGCCGATCACACACAGCGAAAGAGATCAGAGATTCCATTTCCACCACGTCCTAGTCACCAGACTTGGGCCCTTTCGACTACTTCGACTTGGGCCCTTTTCATCGATGTCTCACGCACTTTCCATGAAACACTTCAACAATTACGGAGATGTCGAAAAAGGGCTCAATGATTGGACCACCTCAAAAGATGTTCGGTTTTTCTGGGAGGGCATCCACAAATTGTAAGAGAGATGGGAAAAATATGCAGCTAGCGATGGCGCATACATAGTAAACCATTTTTTACCTTTCTCCCAAATTAAACGATTAAAGTGATTTTTTTATGAAAAAAATAAGAAGTATTAACCGTTACACTTGGTATATTCTCCAAAATATGTAGTGAACGAAAATATTAGGTGCAAAGTGATACATCAGAAGATATAGTTTTAGCAGAGGGTATAAGGAAAGTACATATATAAAAAATTATGCATATACAGTGAAAATGTTGAATATGAACCATCAATTTTATGAGGTTTGCAAGAATTTTGCAAAAAAAAATATAAATAAAGACTTGCATTTGGATTCATTTAAAATACGATTAACTCAGAAATTAAATGAAAAAATAACATTTGCAATAACGTACTTTCATAAGAAATATCACATGCATTATTTTCAAACAAAATTTCGTTTAATATTGATTTGATAAGGAATGGGTACGTTAAAAGGCAAAATTGTTGTATCTGGTGTTATAAAAATGGTCATATAATTCATAAAATATCTCTACATATACAAAAAGTCACTGTTTAGTATGCATTATAAACAAATAGAATAATTGAAGCATTTTTCTTCACACGTAATGTAAATAAAGTTAGTGTAAAGAGGCCACTTAATGTTGAGTGAATATTAGTAAACAGAATTGAACCAAACAAGATGGGGCGACATGTAATTGTATGTCCACACTTGTTCAACTTTTCCGTTCAACATGCGTTTCAACGTAGCTTTCAACTTTCCACTCTGCATGCGTTAGCGCATGCATTCTAACGTTGGGTAAGAGGCATGACCCCTTCCGGTCTACGTGTTTGCGTCAGTTTCATTCGACATTTCTAACGAGTTCAGTAAGGACGATTTATAAAAACGTGAAAAACATTTTATTCTGTAAATACCTACTATTAACTACGTAATTTCAATTTCATGAATACATATGACATTGTAATGCCAAACGGTATGGGTGCTGCTGTGCTGGTGTATAAAAGCACGAAAAAGTACGACAAAATACAGAAAATCTGGATGGACAAAGGAATATTTAGAATAGTTACTACAATTTACTACAGGAAAATATATACTAAAAAAAATATTCCTTATACACTCAATTTACAATTTCATTACTTTCAGAATTATATATTTATTTTTTATTCTGTAACATATAATTTAATATATTTATTTTAAAAAATTAAACTACTTTACAATAAATTTGTTAACTGTTGTAAAAACTTGCAGATTATATCAAAAGCGAAAGCGCCGGATACCTAACATGGGTGGGAGTCAGTGCGCTAGCTCTCCGTCTTTTCGTGCATCATGATTTTTCACGTGCGTCCTTGCATGGCTCGTTCAACAACGCATGCATTTAACATCTCAGACGCATGCGTCTTGATGACCAAAAGTTGAACAAGTGTGGACATACCTTAATACAAGTTGATGAAATTTTATCTACGTGTATTTTCAAGAAGTGCAAATTTCAAATAGTCATGTGGTTTAATACCGCTAGATTATTTTTGTGGAGTTTTTTGAAAAGTCTACAAAAGTCCAAAAGTCCACAAATAATTAATAACTTAAAGAACAATATTCAAGTTACAATTCCTACTACAACTTCTGTAACATGTTTAACAGTCATTAACCATTTCGATATTCTAGTACATGCCCGCCGAAACAATTGTGATGGATATTAGATTAATATTCAGATCCACGTATAATTGTAATGAAACAGAATTTAAAGAATTAATTAACAAATCCAAAAGTAAAAAATCCAAATAGTTCGTTTTTTATTTCGGGTTATGTCTTCACCCTGTATAAAAACTCCTTCTAAATAAAGTGTTCTCCCATATTATTATGAGTTATTTCGAGACAGTCTATACGTTTAAGTTAAAAGGGATGTACCCCCTAGTCTAAATTGACCTAACATCCAAAAACATATTTTCATTTCACTAACCAAAATCTTTTTGCCCTTCATGATAAAGGTTTCACCCCTATTAAATATAATAGTTGTAAGAGTTTTTGCATGCTATTATTGACTGGAACTTAGAATTGCATGTATATATGTCCTTTCGTTATAAAATCATATTTATGTAATAATCTTGTGATATTGTGAACATTTTGTTATCGTTAAGAATTTTTTCCAATATTTTTTCATTTGCTATTTTGCTATTTGAATTCAATAAAAACTAATTTGGAGACATAATGAAAGGAGAGCTAAATTTGAAAAATATAATGGATATTTTGTCCTTATTTTTCATGTTTCTTAGTGTTAAACCATTTTTCTAAACACATTCATTCGGTTTGATAAAAACGATATTCTTATATCATGTTTTTCTTCTTTTAATCGATATTTATTCAACTTAATTCGGTTTTTTTGATTGCCTTTGACATCTATTTATGAAAAAGTATTACAAATTTCGACCTAATCTTCTTCACTGTTACCACCTTTCCGGCAAATGTCGAAATCCAGATTGAAAAATTTCCAGATATTGATATCATAGAATCATTGAGGCTTTTTTCGACGCCCTCAAGAGGTGTGAAGCTATCAACTAGGTGATGTTGTAGCAGTCGGAAAGATAATAGCACGAAATGTCCAAGACTGAAGAATACGCGAAGTGTGAAAAATCTCTCAGTCCAACTTGAAAAAAATTCCAGAATTCTTTCTGCTGTATGTGGCTGTACGTTGTCTTAAAGTAAAATTATTTTCCTTGTCAGTATAAGGAAATATATAAAACGAATCAACTGCTGCTGATAAGAGTCAGCAGTAACCTTTTGACCAGATTGGAGCAACTCATAATGCACCAGCCGATCCCAGCATTTGTACACGTCCGACCAACGATGTAGAAAATTGTGGTGAGAGGATGGAATTTTTATCCGCATTATTTGGTGTGATGGCTCGACAGACATTCATCTACATTTAGAGATTTTAATTTTTAATAATATCTTAAAATGAGTTAAAGGAAAGAAACAGAACGAAAATAAAATATGGTGTTTTGCTGTGAACAATTGTTTACTGTGATAAATGCTGGAGAGGCGGCGCCCCAACGCCCTCCCTCACGAGCCGCCACTGCCCATTATATACAGAGCAAACACCTTGGCGTGAATATTTGGATTTGCGGCACTGGTTGATGGTTCATCAGGATTAACTCACGATTTTCGCCTCTTAAAGGATTGTCTTAAATGATTCACTTTTCATTACAAGTCACAATTTTATGCAGACAATTCTGAATCTGGGGAGCAATGGCACAGAATCAAAGTATCTACTATTATTCTCAGCTTTGAGTTCATAGGCTCATCATCTTCAAGGCTCTCATCGCCGATACGAAATATTTTAAATCATCATTGCACAGTGATTTCTGGGCCAAAAGCATCGTTGATATCGCAAGCTGTTTCAGCAGTTCAGTAGTTTGAACTGGAACAAAAGAAATTGCCAATTTGCTTTTTATTCATGTTACATGTAACGCTCTGAAAAAATTGGCCAAAATTATTTTAGAACAAAACTAATACCACAATTAGATAGAGCGAAAAACGCGCTTTAAAATAATATGTCAAAACTGTAACACAAATTTATTTGAAACTGCAGATAAAATACAAATTATAATTAAAATAACAAAAACCCCAATAATTTTCTTAACTGAATAAATAATCTGCACAAAATTAAAAATAAAAGATTTTTGGCAGATAAATCTTTATAACCAATGTAATGAATTGTTTAAGCAAATCAGTTTATCTGTTCCCTTAAATGATTACCCTTGTACGAAGTGAAAAAACTCCCTCAGTAATAAATACGTCATAAACTGGTCGAAGGACGTGGACCACGCGGCTTGGCGACGATCCTCGATATAATCCCATCGCCGCGATAAGGACGAATAAGGACCAAATGGCCTGGACATGACGCTGCAGGTTCATTCATCAGGCCAGGCACCGGCCTAGTCGAGTCGAAAGGCCGATAACGTTGCAGCCGAATTATGATTTTTGGAATAATGGACGTGGCTGGCGATATTTTTGGCCCATTAAATCATATTTCGGGTCAACCGCGATCGTTCTACCAAGCTGTTTCAGCATAGTTTTTCGCTCGTGTACTGAATACGAGGGCGGTCTGTACATTTATCCAATTACGGTATATTTGTAGTATCAAAAAGTTTAGGAATTGATTCATTAAGTAATTAACTTTAATTACTATTTCTGATATCTTTAAAAATTGAAAATTTCTTATATCAGGTATCCAATATTGTTGTTCATTTTTGTATGTATAATTAATAGAAGTCGATTTAAGGTATAATAATTTTATTATTATAACATTATAGTACAGTGTTCGGAAATTTATTTAGTCAAAAATAATACTGTCTACTTCGTTTCCGTACGGACTGGAATGGCTCTCTAACCGACTGACGTACGTGTTCAAGGTATTTTGCACCTCTGCTTAACCTTGGACGACCCCTGGACGGTAAATTTAAAGTTGATCCTGTAGTTTCAAACTTTTTTATCCATTTCTTTATTAAATTAACACTTGGTGCCTCGTTGATGTCGTGTAAATTATACTTGACTCTATAAAGACGACGGGTCGTAATAAGCGAATTGTTGTTTTGATAATACGCGCGAACACAGAAAACAGTTGTTGCTCGGTGAAACGCACCATGGCAACTGATTTTCCCTGAACTAAGCTTCAATGCAAAGTTAACACAACCAGCGCGTTCTGCGCCACCTAGGAGCAAACAAGTAATTAAATATGAATGACAATTCTGGACACCTGGTATATATTCGTCCTCCCTTCCATTATTCTCCATTAAAATTTCGGACCATATTGTGCTATCTTTCTCTTGATAGGTTGCCTTTACAACTGTGTAACCAGTGGCTGATTTGATCTGATGAGTCCACCTCGTGGGAGACCATCCTTTAGCTCTCTTACCCTCCACAATTAGTCTCTGCATAGTGTCCTTGCCTCTCGCCACATGGGCGAAGTATCGAACTAGATTTTTTCATTATTGTTGCTAGTTTTGTTGTTATGTTGGGCTCCTCTAGGACTAAGGCAGTCCATGGTATTCGTAGAATTCTTAGATATACCCGCATTTCGAGGGCACTTATTCGCTGAGCATTTGCTGTTTTTGCTATCTAAGTCTCAGACGCATATATAGTAATGGGGAAAATAAGCGAAACAAGTCGCAACTTGGTATTAGTTGGTGTTTTTCCAGATTTTTGTTAGTTTAACTGTTACCGTTCTTCCCATCGTAATACGTCTATTAATTTTTTACTTGCATTCCCCGATGTTTGTTATTACTGAATTGCCTGACTGTTTCGTATCCTGCAAAGGTTTTTAGTTTCAGATTCAACTTAACCAGGTCCTGGTTCAACTTAAAACCGCATGTCTCACTTGTTTCTTTGAGCCTGTTAATGTATTGTAGTTCTTTCTTTGAGACCACTTGCACTACAGTGTCATCTGCGAATCGCAGTATATTTGTTTTTGAGTCTTCCATCTAATGATGGAAGAAGGCGTAATCGCCGCCTTGGTATTCGTCTAAACTTGCACGCATTGTGTTCACTGTATATGTTAAACAGCAGTGGGGAAATAATGCACCCTTGGCATACCCGGTCTTGGGATTTAATTATTTAGAATATTTGTTATTTACTAATGGTTGTATTATTCTTGTATACCAGGTATAGGTGTTAATAATTATTAATATTTGAGCGATGGCTCTGGAAACAAACGTCGGTTTATGGTCTAATCTATTATGTCATTTTGTTGCTACAACATAACATTTCAAAACGCCATTGATGTTTAAACGATTTCGAGTTTGCCTTATACTTTTTTCGTGTGGTAAACACATCGAGCTTCAAGTCAAATAAAAAGCATTTGCGGCATGTACTGCTTTTCTTGTTTAATCAAAAGAAAAACGCTTGTGAAAGCCATTGTATACCTGTAGAAACTTCGGTGACGATATTCCAACGCAAGACGCTCATAGGCACTTGTTTAGACGATTCCAAAGTGGTAATTTCAACTTGAAAGAGAAATATCCGAACTGAAAAAAATTAATGATACCGAATTGCAAAACATTCTTGGAAGAATGCTTGCCATCGCCGATTTATTTCTGATCGTCTGCATGCTATGGGAAAAATCCAGAAGGTAGGAAAATGGGTACCACATCAGATAAACGACAGACAGATGAAAAAGTAAAAAACGCAAAGATTTTTTTGCATCGGATCATGACTCGAGACGAAAAATGGATATGTTTCGAGAACACAGCAGAAAGTCATAAGTTGACCCAGGACAACTATCAACATCGACCGCAAGACCGAATCGCTTTGGAAAGAAAACAATGATGTGCATTTGGTGGGATCGAAAGGGTGTCGTGTACCATGAGCTTCTGAAACTAGGTAAAACAGTTAATACCGTTCGCTACCGTCAACAAATGATCAATGTAATTCTGCAGCACGACAACGCCCCATCACACACTATGAAAGCGGTCAGAGACACAATTTCTGCACTTGGTTGAGAACTATTGCGCCACCCGCTGTACTCACCAGACCACCTCCAAATATTTACGGGCTTTCTGGAGGGCCACAAATTGGCAGAAATATGGGAAAAATGTGCAGCTAATGATGGCGCATTTTAATAAACTATTCTTTACTTTTCTCCCAAATTAAACGTGTGTTTTTTTAAGAAAGAATTAAGAATTAACCGCCACACCTCGTAAGTTGGAAAATAATCAAACTAGAGGATTTGAAACTGTCATCGTCAAAAGTAAAACTTCCTGCAAACGGTGACTAATTGATACATTTGGACAATACTGCACTGTTTTACAACGCACAGTTTTGTGTCTTTTTTTTTTAATATCGAACAGCGTGAAATGCGCTCGGAATTTGTTGATAATAAGGCGAATACATCACGAAGTTCAAATTCACAAAGTGCTCTATAAGTCTGGCTCACAGAACACTGATTTCGATAACAAATTTCTACAATTTGCTAGCGTTGCTTTGATATCAAATGTTCTATGATACTTTCCCGGTTTATCGGTGAGTAGGAGAGAAAGAAAATACCTCCTGCGGACCAAACAGGCACTTACAAACCTGCATAGCCAGCGTGGCGAGTTATGACCATTTATCCATGATGACTTTTAAACTTGAAATTTATTGAAAATTACTCCGATTTCCTGTTCGAGCTCTAGCAGTATGGCCAGGATTTTGTTTCCTCAATGTTTCCTATTATTCATACTCCAACTGTACACGTACAACACGAAATTGTATTATTTTCCGCCGCACAACTCATGTTTTTAGCTTCCACAGCATTTTTTCCGGTTGAAAGAAGAAAAAGAAAAGAAGAAAATTCGCTTTTCGAATGACCTGAAAAGGCGCATTGAATTACCTTTTCAAGTTATATTTATAGTAGGGTCGTATATTATACCTCGTTTGGAAGCTGAAAGATAGCGCTTTAAAATAACTATATGATGGAAAACAAATTGATTTGAATAAAAGATCTTTTAAATTAAGGGATTTTTTTTCAATTCTGGAATAAAACACAGAATTTGCGTTGATTTCAGAAAACTTTTTATTGATAATTAAACTACCCGAAAGAAAATAGTTCAACGGTATCAAATCACATGGTCTTGGTGCCCAATTAACATCACCGTTTCTTACAATAACTCTTCCATGAAATTTTTCTCTCAATAAATCAATGGTTTCGTTAGCAGAGTGAGGTGTTGTGGCATTCTGTTGAAACCACATATCCTCCAGATCAATCTTATTCCAGTTCAGCTCACAACAACCCAGTTATCATCTCACGGTATTGAACACCATTCGCAGTTACAGCTTCACCATCAGCATTGCGAAAGAAATACGCCCCAATTACACTTCTTGACCATAACGCCCATCAAACAGTGATTCGTATATGATGTAAAGGCTTCTCATGAATCAATCGTGGATTTCCCTCACCCTAAATGCGGCAATTTTGTTTATTAATATAGCCATCAATTTCAAACTGTGTTTCATCTGAAAAGATGATTTTAGAGTGACAATTGTACGACGTTTTGAATGATCCAGTGGTTTTAGTTATTGTGTTATTTGAACCTTATATGCCTTCAGAGTTAAATATTTTCGTAAAATAATGCCATGTTGTGGATTCAATAACTCCAAATTGTCGGCAACATCGACTAATGGAAATTTCTGAGTCGTCAGCAACACTTTTACGTATCAAAACAATATGCTCCTGTGAACGACCGCTACGACTATCTATTGCTCTTATTTTATCTTCCACCTAAGACAATATATAAGACGGTATTCCAATCCTACAGGGGATTATGGGAAATGTGTAAAGCGGTGGCGCCATCTTTTATGGCGTGCCGACTTAACAGTTTAGGGTTCAAATCCTCACCATTGCTATTTTTTTTTTGTTAAAAAATTGTTTTAAAATTATTCTATTATTAATTTCTGATAATTATTAAGTTGTAAGTTATTTTTTCAGTATCTAGGGTTAAATAATTAGTAAAATAAAAAAAATGTACGTCATTCACCATACACATTTGTTTTTTAATTGAAAAAGCCTGCAATAATTCTAATTTTTATAATTTATATTATAATTATAATTTATTCAAGAAATATAAAAAAGACAGTAACATTAAAGAATCAATATACTTGTCAAAAAAAAAACAATAAATTGAATGTATTCATTTCCGAGTGGTTTTAGTTGAAGTTCGCATGTATGCACTTCGAGAGCTGAAAACGACGATATTCTGATTACCTGGTTGTACTGTTATACAGGGTGTTTGCTGTGTCGTTTGCCAAATTAAAATTACCGATAGGAGGGATCTTTTGCTATCTCCTCAGCCTCCATAAAGCATCTTTTTTTTTAAAAATTCCAAAAGTCAGCATTAAAACTTGAATTTAAAAAAAGTTATTGGTACATCCCCCAAATTATTTTTTTATTTTCATGTGTAATGTTGTAGGGTTCTATGAACCCTACAACAGAAGCAAAAATAAATTTAAAGCTCAACTTTAAATTGCATGTAAAAAAAACTAAAAGGTATCATGTTCCTTCAATTCTTTAAACAAATCTTTGGTTTATCCTTTTTCTAACGGTATGCATTCATGCCATAAAAACGTTTTACTAACTGTACTAATTTGCCAACTTTGTGTATTGGGACGTATTAGGCTGATATTCGATATGCAGGATAAAAACTTGTTTTTGTGTAAAAACTGTTATTTCCCTCATACGCAGTATAATTGCATCATCTGTCTCTCTCTTTCATTAGGTAAACGGAAAACCATCTCAAAAAACGCGTACCGTGGTTGCAGTTTTTTTTAGTCGAGATTTGACTGTCTTTGTTGATTAAACGCATTTGTTGTTCCAATGCAGCGCCGCTAATCTTTTAATTCTGTTACTTGTATTATTAATTTTTGTTGAGTTGTGGTAGTTTTAATTTGGCAAACGATGCACCAAACACCCTGTACAACAGTACAACCAGGTAATCAGAATATCGTCGTTTACAGCTCTCGAAATGCATACATGCGAACTTCAACTAAAACCACTTGGAAATGAATATATTCAATTTATTGTTTTTTTTAAGTATATTAATTATTTAATGTTAGTGTCTTTTTTATATTCTCTGAATAAATTATAATATCATAATTATAATATAAATTATAATAATTAGAATTATTGCAGACTTTTTCAATTAAAAAACAAATGTGTATGGTGAATGTCACGAATTTTTTTTATTTTACTAATTGTTTAACCCTAGAGACTGAAAAAATAACTTCCAACTTAATAATTATCAGAAATTAATAACAGAATAATTTTTATACAATTTTTGAACAAAAATAATAGCAATGGTGAAGATTTGAACCCCAAACTGTTAAGTCGGTACGCCATCAAAAGTTTAAATTGATGTCATGGATACACGTGAGATGGCGCCACCGCTTGGCATATTTCTCATAATCCCTTGTAGGATTGGAATACCTTCTTATATATAGTCTTACATCCACCGAACCAGTTTCTTGAAATTTTTTAACAAATCAATTAATGATAGTGCTTTCAGATGGACGTAACCGTAAATATCACGTAATCTGCTAAAATATTTTTCACTGACCGCCCATTTTCATTAAATAATTCAAAAATTTTAAGGCGTTGTTGTATTCTGTAGGACTCCATTTTTATAAATGTCATATACATTACACTTCTGAAATGAAACTAGACCTAGGCAAATTCACAACGCCATCTGTGTTTTATTCAAGAATTAAAAAACCGTCTCAATCTGAAAGACCCATTGGGGGTTTTACAGCTGATGAAACGTAGAGACTGATTAGTAAGTTGAGGGCCTAATATAAGTTTTACACTTTGTATTAGAATATTGCATATGGACTTCACTAGAAGTTACTACGATATAAAAACCGAAAAACAAGAAAATTCTTAGTTATTATTTGCCATTCATAAACATTTTTATGTTTATGAATGGCATTGGAACCTTTGGTGGGAAACACTAAACTTGATATTTACCACTAAACACCAAATCACGCGAAACGTGCGTCGAGAAGTTAAAAAAAGTGATTTGGTGTTTAGTGGTAAATCTCTTCAGGTTTAATTTTTGTTTGTTTTTATGCATATGGGGAGCACCTTAATTATATTCAGTCGAGAGTAAATTAATTGTCAGAAAAATAAATTATAATTTATTTTGTAATTATTTTTTGTTGTAATTGTTTTCCTGCGAATGAATGGGAGTTATCCCAACCCACATGTTAACCGGTCTATGTTTACGTACATCTTTATCGTGGAGCATTCAAGGCCTAATAACCGAACTAATTCCCACCACCAACCCAAAACTATTCGACAGCAATCTCGGGGATTAAATCTCCGACCCACAATGAACAGTTTAAATCTTTTCAACGGGGATACAGCAATTTTTCGTCTTTTGTGAACCGATACAACATAAATAACCTTATTAGGTCGGCACAAAAGATTTTCACACATCCGCGTTTACGTCGCCGAACATTGTATCGAAAAATTTTATATAGACGGTGTTTCGATACAAAGCCAAACGATTTTTCAACAATGCGACGTCGGAAATGTTGGAAGCAATGCCCCGGGGCCTCTGTTTTGCTTCCAAGACAGTTTTTGATGAGTCGCATTGGCCGCGAATAATGGACTTGTTTTGATTCAATTTTTTTCTTTCTTGTGGTGGATGAAAAAATATAACTAAATGCGCCCCAGTGGAAGGCTACATCTTATCTTTAAAACATTTTTTCATATTTTTGTAATCCAACAATAAAACAGAAATTTTTGTAATCCAAGTAAATGCGAAGTTTACGGAAGAAAAATTTAATATATATATATATATATATATATATATATATATATATATATATATATATATATATATATATATATATATATATATATATATATTTTCATATATATATATATATATATATATATATATATATATATATATATATATATATATATATATATATATATATATATATATATATATATATATATATATATTAGGATTGATATATGATGAAGCTACAGCGACAACTAATGTAGAGTGGGGTGTACGGCGTACAGGGTCTGTACTTGTATCTTTACTTGTATAAGTATTCCGTTATCTGGATTGAGAATAGGATGGTATCAAGATGAATGATGGATACTTAAGCCATCTTAGATTCGCCAATGTTATTGTTCTACTTTTACAAGACCTAGATGAGTTGCAAAGACGCATACAAGAGCTGCAAAGAGCTGGAGAACCATTTGGCTTAAAAATAAACCTAGAAAAGAGTCAGGTTATGTTCACTAAATTTTTTGATGGCAAAAGAATATCAGTTTTAGGAAGGGATATGTAGGTTGTCGACCATTTTATATATCTTAGATGGAGGATTTTAAGGCGGGGGTATATCGCCCAGGTGGAACGGCGTGTTAAATGTGACTGACAAGTATGTAACAGACTCAACATAGTGTTTAAGAGCAAACTCCCACTTCGCTTGAAAAGGAAAGTCTTCTATAAGTGCGTCATACCTGTTATGACACATGGAAGTGAATCCTGGACACTCACATCACAATCAATTTAAAAACTTCGGGTAACCCAGCGGGGAATGAAAATATGTATGCTTGGCATTACAAGACGGGACAGAAAGACTTGCACATAGATCAGGGAACAAATGAAAGTATGTGATATTATTGGAAGAGTAAAGGAATTAAAATGGAAATTGGCAGGACATATAGCGAGGCGATGGGACAATAGATGGACCAAGGCTAACCTGGAGTGGATACCGCTTGATCATAAACGTCCACGGAAAAGAACGAAAACCCGATAAACTGATGACATTGTTAAGTATATTGGGCCCGAATGGCAGAGGAAAGCTCAGGACCGTGCTGAAGAGGCCTTAATCCTGCAGAGGATCAACACGGATTGATGATGGTGATCATGATGATCATGAGTCTACAATAAACATTATTTTTATAAAAAACATAAATTTACATGTAAAAACCTACCAATATCTAATTAAACAATAAATTTTTCAAATTTTTTAATACGTGACATTTTTTTTTAATTTTTAAAATGACGTATATCTGACTCTGACATATTTAACAAATCT
This sequence comes from Cosmopolites sordidus, assembly GCA_031761425.1. Classification (NCBI taxonomy): domain Eukaryota; kingdom Metazoa; phylum Arthropoda; class Insecta; order Coleoptera; family Curculionidae; genus Cosmopolites; species Cosmopolites sordidus. The sequence continues at coordinate 324,060 of JARFXV010000276.1, forward strand.
TCCACCTTTAAATTTTTGTTTTTTATTATGACCGTTGTAAATAACTGTTTTGAATTTGTTATGTGTAATGCTATTAGATGCAAAAATAAAAAATTATGACAATTTATTATTTAATATTATTATTATTATTATTATTATTATTCACGTATGGGCCAATTTTTTATATTATTTTTCAAAATCTATAATTTTTATGTCGTTAAAATTGAAGTTGCGTTCATTATCTATAGCATGTTTTATATACATATTATATATAGTATGATACAGATAATTTAAGTTGTATATATAATAACATTATTAAATAATAAATTTTCATATTTTTTTATTTTTGCATCTAATACCATTACACATAACAAATCCAAAACAGTTAGGTTATAATAAAAAAGAAAAATTTAAAGGTGGAAGATTTGTTAAATATGTCAGAGTCAGATATATGTCATTTTAAAAATTAAAAAAAATTCATATATTAGCTAAAAAATTTGGAAAATTAATTGTTTAATTGGGTATTGGTAGGGTTTTAGATGTAAATTTATGTTTTTATAATAATAATGTTTATTGTAGAAATGTTCTGAGGATGGTTCGTTATTGAACCGAAACGTTAATAAAACAATAAAAAAATTAGAACTTATTTACTGACCGAAAGCCCCAATAAATAAAATATAATAATAATATTAAACGGTCACGAAAATATATGTAATAAAATATTTATTTTATTATATATTATTATCTATAAGCTATAATAAAAATTATCATTTTAAACAAAAATGTGTAAAAGTGTGCAAAATATTTGTCAAATTATAAATGGTTATTATTTAACGAATTAACTACAAATAAATTAATGAACATTAATGAACACACTAAAACAATTTTACAAAAACAAGAATCAGCCACACATCAGTCAAAAAATAAAAGTGGCAACGTCGTATTGACTAATTGAGATGATCCCCACGTATTGCTGATAAAATTATTTCAGTGTGTGTATTTAAATTCCAATTAAAACCAAAATTTTACTCTGTACGTTAATATTACGTTTTGATGCTTGTTTTTTGGAGAAGCAGCAACTAGATTAGAAATATACGAGGACTTTTTCAACGTGTTTAGGAAAATAAGTTAGAACGGTGCTAGGCTTCACTGACTCAAACGTGGATATTTTGAACATTTAATTTAATAAAACATTTAATGATGTGTTTTTTAATGCGACGTGAATCGCTTAAAACGTGTTACCGTTTAAAAAAGTATTGCTAGTAATTTCAATTTTGACATTAAATGACATGAATGTTGTAAGTTTTCCTTTATTTTTAACAAAGCAAACCACATTTAAGCTGAAACGTATTGGATAAATTCACGTATGATAGACAACAGTAGTTGAGTGTCATCATATGACCTTGATGGGGAAGCATGTGTAGGTACCCTCTAAACATCAAGAGACGAAACATATGCCCTCCAGTAGAAGGGATGAGTGGGTCTCATCTCCAGTCAAGCAACCAACAAAAATGCTCATGAAGGCTGAGACGCAGGTTGTTGTGTGTTCCACATGAGATTGTGGAACCCAACGGTTGGGTGTATGATGACACTTACTGAAACTACCAAAATCGCCACAAAAATCCATAATGTTAAACTAAGTAATGGCTGACTGAAAGTACGCGAGCTTGTTAACATCGTAAACATCTCGGGAAGCCATGTCCACTATATTTTACAGGTTGTTTTGTGTGTGAAAATACTGGAAAAAGAGAACACAGAAATTGACAATTACAGAAGGATATATTTATTCACAATCAACTATATACGAAACCAATCACTGGAAAAGGGACAGCTAAACTAGCATGGGTATATTATTCGAAATAATCCAGCAACACTAGCTAAAAAGGTATTTCAAACATGAAAGCGTACAAAAAGAAAAGAGGATGAACAAAGAAAAACACGGTTAAAAAAAAATGCGGGAAATAGGAATAAAGAGATGGCAAACAATACGGGAGGTAAAATTACTGACACAGGATTGGAAAAAATGTAGAAAATGGACAAATGAATCTCAAGGGGTTCTAGAGAGTCCGACGCCTTAACGCATTTAAGGAATACGGAGACGAAGGCAGTTAATTATATAAGGAGATAATTCAAGTATTCAAACATGAGTATAATAAAAGTATTTCCAAAAATTAAGCTTTTAGGTTTAAAAATATTAACAATCCACGCTGCTTTTTAACATAGTTTTCAATTATATAATTTTGAGTTTTAAGTTAATAATCTTGAGATCATTTTCATCTGAGATAGTGCGACTTTAAAGAAGCAATAACCAAAAATAATTGATTTTTTGAATTCAGAAACCATTAGAAGCGAACCATTCATATAGTGACGGCAGATGGACAAATTCTTTAAAAAGAAACGCAGTGGGTATTCCTTTCAGCACACGACAAAACAATTTGGCGATTTTAGAAATTTGACCACCTGGACTTAATTGTTGTTTTGGAATATCCAAAGAAATCCAATATAACATTTTCATTTAATTATTAACTTATATTTATTCTTATATAGAATAGTTAATTACGATATAATATATTACATATATTACATATACAACATATGTAACCTTACATTCTCGTAACATTTTTATAATAAATAAAAAGGTAGGCAGTCCTGGGGTCTGTCGACAGAAGTGAAAGCTTTGGAATTACTTTGGATTTTTTTTGAATTTTTAAATGAATAATTTTTTTTTCACTTATGATCGAGAATCTAAACAAATATAGAAAATGGACATTTAGAAAAAATAATTATATTACAATACTTTTTTGTAATATTCTAATGGTGAAATTGAATGATATAGGTTTATAAATAATCATTTTGCAAAAAATAACAAAACACGTATTATATTTCTGACAATTTAAACCAATAAACAATAATTTTGAGAAATTAAATTTATTCATTGCACGATGTATTAAAAATATTCATTGCACGATGTATTGCAGAAATTTAATATTAGAAAAATAAATAATATCAAATTTTTCAATAGTACTCACTTTTGTACTGCACAGTGATTGTACAATTAAACAATTAAAATAATGATTATCTGAAACACAATTTAATTAAAAACAAATAAAAACACAATTGGCTTGTGTTTTAAATGTGTTTTAACCTGTGTTAAATGTGTGTACGTGTCTTTGGTCGCTAGTCTGGCACCACACGTCACTAGCATGTCGGTGACGCGAACCCATAAGTTTTGCCCCTACCGAAAATCGCTCAACGTGGCTAAAGAACTTTTCACTTCAAAAATGAACAATAAATGTTATTACACTGTTCATTTCTTTGTTTTTGTATCATTCTTAAGAACTTCGTAAATATTTTACTTTCGTTTTATTTAGTTTCTTGAAAGATATTTATATAGACATAACTTATATACTATATAAGTAAGAGAAAGGCGGACTGACATCTAATACGTCTTTAGAACGAGTTTGAACTACTCAGTGCATTTTGAAAATAAGTGATTTAATAATTTCGAGCAAAGGTGTGCTTTCAAGTTTTGTTTGAAGATTTGTGGATGTATGGATACCGCATTCGTTGTGATTCTCTACTGAAACGCAATGAAGTCGACCCCTTTTTAATGAGAATGATTACAGGTGATGAACTATGATTTAACTGCGGAGATACCCCTTCAAACAGCGCCAAAGAGAGTTTACTGATTTCCTGCTGCTGATCCGAAGAACGAAATGTTACCTGAAAACGAGACTATTAATTCGGAGAAATGTTGTTCACGTTCAAATGGATTAAAGCGAGCAATCGACCAGAAGCGGCCTGAATTAGCCAACAGAAAAGACGCTGAGTTCCGTTGAGACAATGTTAGACCGCACGTGTCTTTGGCCACCCTACACAAACTTTCACAGCTTGACTGGGATGTTTTGGTACATCCACCGTACTCTGCCAACGCGCCCTGGAACCATCATTTATTTGGATCGCTAACAGCTTACCATAGATAACTTTTGCATTAACTCAATCATATAAAAGAATATTAGAAAACGGAAAAATATTTTATTATAATAATAAAATAAGAAAAAATAAAGCAAAATATATTTTAAATTTATTTTATGACTAGTATATGGTTTGTGATAGAGGGTGGGCGGATGAGTAATTTCTTAAAAGAAACAGCGGGCGCTCTTTTCAGCATACAGTAAAATCGATTAATAGCTTTTGAAATGTAAACACCTGGACGTACGTAGCAGTCGACTCCTTGCACCAATCGACACGAGCCTTTTTTTGAGCTATTGTCAAATAATGCGGAATTCAACGGGCACAAATTTTTTTCACGGCTAAACGTTCATGTGAAATCTTATGTATGTTTGTCATACTAATGCCCAAGAATACCTCAATCTCACGGAATGTCAGATGGCAATCTTGCTTTATTAGTTCGCGCATAATATCTGTTTTCTGGCACAACAATCGATTTTGGACGATCCTCTTTAAATTTGTCCGTGGGCGAACGACGGCCATGATTGAATTCAATGAACCAGTGATATACAGTAGTTTTAGATGGTGCTTCATAGTCAAAAGTCGAAGTGAGTTAATCGATACAGTATTATTGTACACAGTGTTTGCATACAGTATTGCATACAGTATTGCATACAGTGTTATTATACACGAAAATACTCACGAATTAATTCTATTTTTTGACTGACATGAAATTTTCAAGTAACTAAACAACACAAATAGCATCCGTATGACAAAACGTTCTGACTACGTATACAATCGACAATGTCAAACTTTACGATATATATGTCAGATTAGCAATACCATTGTTGCCAATTTCGGATACATAAATAGGAACCATCTTTTTTTCTTCTAAGCGACCAGCGAACTCTCTTGAATGATAGAGGTCAACGGTGTTATCGAAGTGGTTCTTCAATCGAGGGAACAGAAAAAAGTTCAACTATGCTATATATTTTATGGTAATATGGTATATGTTAGTTATATGGTATATGTTTGATTTTTGGCAAAAAACTGACGAATATTTACTGCAGTGTGCAATGGTATAGTCCGATATGTCGTTACCGTTCGACAAAATGTTAATTTCCCCAATAAATCTCAATAAAAATATTCCTAGTTTCTTAAAGGGTGCCAGAGCCAGAGTGGTATAACTTTTGAATAATTTTTGGGAAAAATAAAATATTGTTAAATTATGATTAAATTATTATTATTATGTATCACTAAAACAATACATTGTTTATTGGTTTGTGTATTTTGAATTTATTAGTACAATAAACATAAATAAATAAATAAATTTATCTATTAATACAATAAAAATAACTTAAATTTAATTATACATTTAATTCGGTTTCACTTTCACTGTCACTTTGATCTACATTAATAATAAGTGGTTCTATATTATTAGTAAATGATAGCTAGGAATCTTCTATTTTAATAACATGGTTAATCGAATTTATCCAACTTTCTTTGGGAATACTATCTACAACCTTGCTAATTAATGTTGCAACACTTGCACTTAGAGTCGGATAAATGTTTTCTGCTCTAACATTGAATTTTACCTAATGTATTAAAAATTCAGTAATACGGGGAAAGGCGTAAAATCGTATGTCGCGTATCGGCAGCAATGGTATCACATACATATTCCTTTTTAATATTAAATATCTTTAATATTTCTAGATCACATTTTTTATATGTATTTTCGAAGTATATATCGTTTTTTAACATATAGATCTGAATTTTCAATTTAGTGTTATTTGCATTAGGAACTTTATTTTTTTGACGGTTATGATAACTAGGATTGTCCATTACAATTACGTTTTCTTTAAGCACATTGGGCAAAAGGCTATTTATAAACTAATCTTTAAAAAGTTCTGCCATGGTGTCGTCATGGTAGTCCAAAGATGAATGTTTAATATTTTTGGTTAAATTTTTTGGACAACCGTAAACAATTTCAAACCCATCCTTTCTTGGAACCAGCATGTAAAATTGTAATTATTTTTCCCTTGTTTGCTGGGGCTTTGGTTTGGCATTTTCTTGATGTATCTACCCATCCTTTTGCTGGCGCATCATGTGTATCGAACAATCTTTCATCAAGGTAGATAATGGAATGATTTTTTAATCTGCCTTTTTTTATAGAGTTTAAGTAGTCAAACCGCCATCGCCGCAATCGTGATTCCATTAATATTCCTCTTTTATTAATGGTCCGATATGCAAAACCCATTTGGGATAATATTCTCGGGAGACTAGTTTTGTTGTAAATAATGTTGGTTTCATCTTTCCTTAGTCACCGTATCAATGAATGCAATATAGTTTGCTTTTCATACATAGCATACATTTTGCTTGGAATTAAGTGTTTGTCACTTTAGTCAACACATTTACTTTTATCAGAATCACTGCGGACTTTGTTGGCTTTAATTGGCTTCATCACAATATCTTTAACTGTATACAACAGAGCTTTCGTTGATGAAGACGTTTCTACTGCGGCTGCATTTACATTAAGCCCCCTATTCAATAAAGAAAGATACACATTTTTAACAATTTGCTTAGCATCGGGCGATAAATGTTTTCTTTAAAAATTAACAATACCAGAGACACAATGACGAAGAACGCCACAGTTTTAGAACGTTAGGAATAACAGAAAATACGATCGAAATTATAGAACTGCATTGTTTATAAAAAGAAGGTGAACTAAACTAAAATATTTCGAAACTACTAAATCTAGGTATGGCATTCATTTAATCTTTTTACATGTTATTTTTATTAGGCCCGGCCCTGTTTACGTTTCTTGCAACTTTGCCGGGTTTCGTTACGGCAGGGGTTGTCAAAAATATGTAGTAAATCATCGCATAAAAATTCTCACGAGTTAATCCCATTTTTTTACTGAGATGAAATTTTTAAGTCACTAAATAACACAAACAACGTCCGTATGACAAAATGTTCTAAGTAGTTATACAGTCAACAAAGTCAAACTTTAGAATGGCGTCTAGAAACACCATTGTTGTCAATTCCAGATACATAAATAGCAACCCTCGTATTCGTGTACATTTTTGGTTTTAAATGGAACTTAAATACTGGCACTGACATACACTGAAATAATTTTTATCGACATTTTGAAATAGTATTCCTTGTCGTGGCGAACATTTCATCTCATGGCTGATGTATGGCGTGATTCTAAAATAAAAAAAAATTTAACACTGTTCAATAGTTTATTTGTAGTTTATTCATTAACTAATAACCAATTAATATTTGCCCAGATGCTTTTATACATATTTGCTTAAAATTTTTGCTTCTCGAATGGTGATTTAACAATTTTGCAATTTTTTTCGTGGGATCCCTCAAATGTTTAACTCTTCGCAGCAAGGAACTTTTTTCTTTAAAATGATGTGAAGAGTTGATTACATTTACGAAAGTTATTTTCCTTAAACCCTGTATAATAATCATAAATTACTTAGATCTGTCAAAGGTAGTAGTTATTAAATGCGTGCGAAAGTATTAAAACATCTAAATAATACTTACTTAAATAACAAACCAGTAATTTTATATGACGTTTAGAGGTATATACAACATAGGTTAAGCTTTAGTTTTAATTATTTCCTAATGATGCTAACTTGTCTAGCGAAACATGCCTCGGTTGATTTCAATGCGATTTAGTATGAGTGGAAAACTTTTTATAAAGTTTTTACAATCTGTTTAATTTTTGCAAAGCATTTTGTCAGAATACAACAAATATAATCAATGAAATGAATGTTCTATACAACAAATACAATGTATAAATTCAATTTTTTTGCTAAATACATAAAGTGTTTTCATTCCCTTTACAATACATCATATATCTAACTTATTAAGCTTAAGATTTACTATGAAATCGGCATTCTTTTATATTTTATCATATATAATCATATATCATTTTCAACTCGTTTTAATATTTAAATAAATATGAGAAACCCATATATGTACATTTAAATAGTTTTTTCCTGCTACGCCAATTTAATTTTTATCTAATACTGCAGGATTAATGTTATTGTCAATTATAAATAAAAATGTTTATTGATGTTCAAAGTTTAAGTGAACTAAAATCACATAATAGAAGAAATAAGCTTAGATATGTCGTGACAAAATTAAATAGTTGATTCACATTTAGTCAAATTAAATTGTGTGATTTTTTCATTTAAAATATCAAATTCATAAATATACAACCACCTTAAAAGATCAGAAATCAAAATACAGTGAAGGAAAAGAGTACTTGAATAAACCGACTTTTCTCAGTTTGCTTTAACACCTTTATTTTTTTAACATTATATCAATACAAACTACAACTGATTGTATTACAACTGATCAACAAAAGTATACAATAATTAAAACAGATTTACGACAACTATCGGGGTAAAACAAAGATGTGTGCTGAGTCCATTATTATTTTCGATTGTAGTAGACGAAGCGTTAAAAGAAGCAAAGAAAAGGATGAAAACATTGAAATTGGAACAGATTGAACTGACCGAATTGATGTTTGCAAATTATATGGCCATAGGAGCGGATTCAGAGAAAAACCTTCAACACAATTTAGAAATTTTGAAGACAGAGTTGATAGAAATAAACATGAAAATAAATATATACAAGATCATATCCAAAAAAAAAAGGAACATAACATACAATTAAATGGAAAGCTAATAGAACAAGTGAAACGCTACAAATACCTGGGATCGACATATCGTGATATGAAAACCATTAATTGTTTTGCCACAAATCTAATACCTAATCAGCGATTACCCAGTACAAGATCTTTTATTTTGGTAATGTTTTCTTGATTAGTTGACGTCTCAACTACTTTTTTATCATCCTTAAAGTCATTGTACCACTTTTTACATATCTTCGCCGTCGTAACACTTTCTTGACATTTTTAATGCATCAGCAAAACCAATTTCCTTTTTTAAACGAAATATAATGCAAATTCTTTATTCGATAAATTTATCCTCTTTAAAAAACTGCCTACAATTTTTTCAACAATTACCATAAATTGTATAATTTCTAACTTAAAAGCGATATATGAAACTTTTGTCAAACGTCTAGGTCAGTTATACTAACTTAAAAAAAAGTTGCTGTCACTGAACATATTTTCTTATACCTTCATAACTAATAATTTAATTTTACGACGCTTTTTTTCAATGGAAATTTTCTGATCACAAAAAAAAACTATCGACCTTGTCCCTCTCTTCCTGTCCCTTTGCCCCTTTGCTCGCTAGCCTCCCTAGAATTAATCAAATCCTTTTATTGGAATCGAAATAATTTCCTGAATTTGCGGAGCTGCATTATTTGAAATCGGGCAATGTAACGTAAAGAAAAAAAAAACGTCCTCGCAATCGGCCAGTGATTTATTTTGTTGCCGGGACAGCTCCTGTCTGGTCCAGACAATACTAAAGAGTGACCCTCTTAAAGAACGACGTTGCCACTTTTCCGTTTTTTGGGCAATGAAGCTTTTTTGTATTTCAATTTCTTCGTACCAAATAATTTTTTGAAAATTTAGTTTTAAAATGTGTATCACTGATATCATTTTGTTTGCGTTTTAGAATAACGGGTTACTTGTTATTAAATTATTGAAAATTCTTGTTTTTACTCTTTATATGAAAATTTTTCTTATTTTAAAATTCAACTGCTGTTATTGATCTATTAGCACATCTAGAAGCGATATATCACAAATTATATAAGAAATTGAACGATGGTTAACAATAGAAAAAATAGGAGTACTTCAATAATCCTTACAAGCAAAACAAGCGGTTAGATCCTCGAGATAACTGTCAGTTAGGCTGTCAACTCAATACGACTATGACCTCACACATGGCTATTAGTTTTGTTGGACCCATTGTTGAAGAATTATGTGTTTTATAGTGGCTCAGAGCTTAGATCTATATGTTCTTCGGCATGCTGGGCATTTAAGTTCGGGAGGATACAGAATTGCGCGGCATATTTCCTGTCTGTTTGGCTTTTTGTGCCTTCCTTATGGAACTGCACGGTTCGGTATGTCTTCTCACGCCATTTGGGTTTGTCATTTGCAATCTGTTCCCATTCGGACACGCTTGACATAGACTTCTTTAGAGATGTTTTTATTAAATCTTTATATCTTCTTTCTGGGCATCCCAGATTTTGTTCATTGTTCTTTAATTCGCCATCGAAGATCTGCTTCGGCATCCTTGTATCCTGCGTCCTCTGGCAATGACCTAACCAGCTCAGCTGAGCTTTCATAATCTGGGATTCTAGGCTCAAACTGCTGGCTCATTCAAGAACCTCCACATTGGTCTGATAGTCTTACCATTTTATTCTCAACATTTTTCGAAGGCAGCCTTGATGAAATCTCTCATTTTTCCTCTTTTATTTGCCTTCGATACAGGACCCATGATTCAGCTCCATACAGAAGGGTGGGAAATATTACGGTATTGTAAACACAGATTTTAGTGTGTTCTCTTAAGTCTCGGTTACTGAACACTCTTCTTATTAGACCTCCAAAAGAAATTTGACTTCTCAAATACAGGAAGTATGCTACTTCTATCAGTGGTGGACCATTCACAACAACATCAGCTGTCTCTCTGTCCCTATTTAGAGCCGTTTGTTGTAGTATTTTAGTTTTTTGTTCATTAATTTTAAGTCTGAACGCACCATAGACCTCACTAAATAAGTCCAGCACCATTTGCAACGCCGAGGTGCTCAACGCGCTATGCCCTACAAGCGCATAGTCATCCGCATACTGTAGCTCTACGACGCTAACCTCCTTTGTTTTTGATTTGTCTATAAGGCGTGCCAGGTTGAATAGGCTTCCATCCATTACATACCATTGTAGCGTTTACAAATTATCGATAGCTACTAGTAAAATCATTTCGGGCGAATTGTATTTAAAAGAGCACCTATATGGTTTAGGACAAGGCCAAGACAGTCTAATTCCAAATCTCTAGTTGAGCGGACGTCTTCGCGCCTTACCCTTCCGACAGAGGTATGTAGGTTAGCTGGCCAAGCCACGCTTAGGCTTGTTTTTTATGATATTCTTGTAGAGGGTTTTACGACCCGGATATTAAAGAATCCGGTCAATCAGGGACCAGGTCATTGAAGAACCACTTATTTCGGAGCCCGACCATTGCCGAAACCATATTCTTTTTAGGGGCCACTTTACGCTGTAACCGGTCAGTCAGGTTTCAGACTATTTGGGAACCCCCGCATAGGTACACCGAATTGCCGTAGACGTACTCATGGTATGTGGTTACCTCAGTATTCGGATAGGCAAGCGGCGTAACAATCGAGAAATAAGGCCAGATTAATACATTTATATTTTATTTTCGTTTAGAGCTAAATTTCACGTTTCTATTTTTAAAATTTCCTATTTCTCTGACTACCGTCAGAAAATAGACAATCTGCCGTTCGATCTGATTTATTATTGATAATTTTACTTATTTTGATCCTATGTGATTACCTTTAAGTTATCTTTACTTTCTTAATATTGTTTAAATAGACTTAATACCATATATTTTATAAATACCGAGAACTAGAGAAGAGCTAGTGTAAGTTAGAGGAACTTGTTCAGTTTTTTTTGATTTTCCACGGTAAGGTTTTGTGAATCACAGTCACTAAACATTCCTATGTTTTTGTTATAGTTCTATTCTTTCTACCTTTTAATGTATTTTGAGTTGTTTTTTTGAGTGTACTTACGTGTATTAAAGTGTAAAATCAAGTCAGTAGTTTTTTTTAAGATAGACCATTTCCCAGTTCAAGTGCCTTCTATAACAAAAGATATATTAACATACATTGAGCAGAAGTTTTAGCATGTGCACCAGGCTAGGCGGGCATCCTATGATGTCCAAGAGCTACCGCATTAGGTTTCTGTCAATGGAGTCAAATGCTTTTGACAGATCCACAAAGGCTACGAACAGGCTTTCATTTTCTTGTATCTGACGTAGCGAGAATATCATATCCACTGTTCCACGACTTGCTCTAAATCCACAATATCAGTCAGTCTATCTAGTATGATTCTAGCCAGAATCTTTCCTGCAGCAGAGAAAAATGATATACCCCGATAGATGTTGCAGCCAGCTCTATCTCCTTCTATAAAAATAGGTATAATGCAAGCATCTCTAAAGTCCGATGGAATTTCCTGATATCTCCAGCACATGCAGATTATTTCGCAGTTTATTAACAATCATATTGCCATCAGCTTTGTCTATCTCCAGCGGTATTCCATCCATGCCCGTAACTTTATTATTTCTTAGTTTCCGGATAGCAATATCTACCTCGTCCGTGGTGAACTCCGTCCATGCTCACAACTCTAGGGATTAGCTCCAAGACTTTTTCATCAGTGGTGGTTAGCAGCCAAAATTCAAAGAGCGAATGATTAATTTTCCCAATTGTGGTCAACAATAAAAAAATAGGAGTATTTTAATAATCCTTACAAGCAATATAACCGGTTAGATCCTCGAGGTAATACATAGAGGGCTAAAGTAGAGAGATTCAGTAGGTCTTATAAATATACTTGGGAGCAAAAAACGTGCAACACACAGCATATGTATTTGAGTCAAATTGAATTTATATTCGCCATATAATAGATATACCGTTAAGTAATGTCGTTTTTTGAACTGCAAACAAATATATTTAAGAGTTAATATTGTAGTTATAATATACAATACAATCTTCATCGTTATTGACACTTTTCGCCCAACTCTCTGACGAACTTTCTATTGTCTTATTGTAAAATTAGGGCGATTTTAGAATAAAATACTCCTTAAGTGAAGTTTTGATAATCAAAAAGGATTAATACTCGTTCAAAGCTATGTTAAATCCATCGAGCTGAGCACGATAATAATCAGCTTTTGTGGTTTTAATTGAATTAAAAACTCTTGGTGAATAATGACAAATCCTTTTTTAAAGTGAATATTTGGTTTTGAAGGGAAAAAGGTAGTTCTCTTGGTGTTAACTGTTGTTTTTTCTTATGTAGATTGCTGTATAGAATCAATTTTTCATTTCTAGTAACAATTTGTTGAAGAAAATGATTTCTACTTAACCTTCTGAAAAGTGTACTATTGCACATGGTTGTATGTTTCAAATAATTCTGTTTTCAACTGAAAGTTCACATGGCACTCACAGTCTCCCTGTCTATAATTGGTTTGATTGTTTTAAAAACCATTGCATTGTAGGCAATACAGTTTTAAGCTTTGTGGATAATTACAAGATTAGTTTGTTTGGTATCAACTTTAATTTCAATCAACAACAGATTCTTATTCAACTCATGTTCTGCTAGCCAAGGCACCAAAATAAATACTATTAATGACATGTATGGCATTAATGTCATTAATTTTCTAATATGGTACTTATCCACATTTTGCTTCTATTCACCAAATTCTTTGGTTCACCAACTTTTTTTCAAAATTTAACAATAAACACACTAAGTATTAATATATTTAACTACAATGCAGATAAGGTTGTATTAAGTTAAATTATTGTCAGTAAATTATAATACCTGTAAAATTTAAGAATAACGACACGGAACTCTAAAGCAGCACAGAAAAAAGAATACAGTATGATGAATATAAAAGACTAGAACGAAAATGTAATTATGGAAGAAGATGAAATAATGGAAAGATATAGATTATCCTTACCGAGATAGAGAATTGACTGAGACGGGAACTAGTATACCAGAATAACAAGAACATCTTATGGAGGATATTTAAGAAATAGATTTGATACAAGAAGAAGAGGTATATAAAGCCACAGATAAATTAAAGGTGGGAAAGGCACCAGATAGAGGCAGTATAACACTAGAAATTATAAAATATATGGGAGATGAGGGAGTAAGAAGCCTAACAGGATTGTTGAACTACGTTATGAAAAAGGTAAAAGTCCCAAAGGAATGGAATTCTGGAATCATGTTGCCATTACATAAAGGGAGTGACAAGAGAGATTACAATAATTATAGGCAAATAACATAACTTAACAGTAAGAATACTGGAAAGGTTATGGTTAAGGTTAAGGTAATAAGAATACTAGACAGGTTAAGGTTAAGATAAAGGTTATGACTAGAATATTGGAGAAAAGGATACGGAGCAAAATCGAGATGACAATGGAGGAAACAGAATATGGATTTTGGAGGGAACGGAGCACGCAAGATCTACTGCTCATGATAAAACAAACAAGCAATAAAGTAATAAAAAAGAACAGAGATAAACATATCTGTTTCATAGACCTAGAAAAAGCCTTTGATCGAATTAAAACAGAGCTATGTTTAGGGACAATAAGAACATCGTGAGGACAAACAATGGGCAATCGAATTCATTTACGACAACTATTGCAGTAAAACAAGGATGTATACTGAATCCATTGTTATTTTTGATTGTAATAGACGAAGAACAACATTGAAATTAGTACACTTGAAATTGGAACAGATTAAACTGACCGAAATGATGTTTGCAGAAGATATGGCCATAATAGCGGATACAGAAAAGAGCATACATAACTGAACATCAAATCAGTTTTTTTAACTTCTTGATGCACGTTTCTTGTTCAGATTGAATCATCTCTTAATAATACCTACATGGTCAGTGAAACGCGCGTCGAGAAGTTGAAAAAGGAAAGTGATTTGGTGTTTAGTGGTAAATATTTTCAGGTTTAGTGTTTCTTTCACACCGAGGGTTCCAACAGGCGAACAAAAACTGAATTTATTATATATTGTTTCGGTGTTAATAATATATTTTCTATATATTGAAAATCAACGAAGTTACACTTATTTGAAAAACATACTTTTATTTCGCTCCAATTATTAGAACATTTAGACTTATTATTTGCACTGGTGCTTCGGTAAAATAGTAACAACTACTCCACGATGCAAAAGCAGAACTAACATTTCAATAGTAAGAAAAAATATAAATCGTATATATTATTAATAAATTGTATTTATATTACGCACTTGCGCTTAACAAAAAAGGATTTATTGAATATTCTTACTTAAATTGAATATGGACATTTTCATAAATTCAATATTTGCAATTATTCATGCCACCTTTGCAACACGTTCATGGCCACTTTTGCAGATGACACCATGTTTACAGCAATAAGCAAGATATCAAGATATGTACCTGAGAAACTTTAGGAAGCTCTTGATAAGATAGAGGAATGGGTAAAAAAGTGAGGCCTAAAAGTAAACGAGACGAAATTTCATCAGGTAACATTCACCATAAAAAAGGAACCTTGTCCTGTATCACACTTAATAGGCATCAACTCATCTAGGCCGACTGTGTAAAATATTTTGGAATGAGACTTAACAGAAGACTAAACTTGAAAAATCATCTTTTCGAAGAGAAAACAACTTGGCTTAAAATTATCAAAATTCTACTGGTTAATTGGTAGAAAATCAAAACTATCGTTGGCTAGCAAGTTAACCGTCTACAAAGTGACCCACAAACCCGTATCGAATTATGGCATATAATTGTGAGGTACTGCAAGCGGATCTAATACACAAGTGTATCTAATATACAATATAGAGGGCAATACATAGTTCTTTTGGTGCCGGGGTATTTGGAGCTGATTTCATACGAATTTGATACCCTGAATTGAAATATGGCATTCAATTTTGCCTAGGCTCTAAAATTTCTAAAATATAATATTTTAGTGAATTGTACGTCAAATCCATTAATCAATAAAAAACTAAACACGGAATTTTTATTATTATATTATACAAATATTATTATATACAAAGATAGAGAAAAAAGTCATCGATGAAACCAACTAGTCACTGAAGATTTCTGAAGCTTCTTTTCCGTGACATTCTTGAATGTATTTTGGAACAGTTCCTTTTTAAACTCCAGCAGTAATCTGCCATTATGTGGGTATCCCATCTTCCTTGGTAGCGGTCCTCCATAGTTTTAATATCATGGTGAAATATATCACCTTGTTCCTCACTGGTGTCTCCTAAATTTTGAGGAAAACGGTCTAGCTGGCTTTGAAAACAGTTCACTTTAATGCACATGTTACACCCAAGGAATCTGAAACTGTTAAGCATCTTGTTTACCAGTTCAATATAGTTTTCAGCTTGACATTTGCCCAGAAAATTTCCTACAACTGCAACATATGAAGTCCAGGCTTTTCGCTTAGCCTTATTCATCGAATTTGTCTTATTTATGGGCCGTGAGATATTCCTGCTTTAATTTTTTCCGCACTCAACTGAGGCATTTTTTCCCTATACATACAAAGCATGATCCATTGTTATCAAGAGCCTTTACAAACTGCTTCATTAGGCCCGGCTTGAATTAAAGTGAAGGTAAGATGATTTTCTTTCGTCCAACAAAGAGGTTAAAGACATTGTTTTTCCAACGTCCATTTTTTTTCTTAGGCCACTCTGTTTAACTCGGTCGTATGTTTTGTCTTTACTGTCCCAGAGGTACAAGAAGCAAGGATATTTGGTGTGCATTTGGTGGGTGTACACCCATACTTGAATGTACAGAATTGTAAAAAAAACATTGCTAGATAAGTGAATGTATCTAACAAAGTAGAGCAGATAGAAAAAAACTAATTTCATATTTAGATTTAGCGCCCCAGATATAGTTAAAATCAGTTCTAAAATCCTAAGCAAAAAAAAATGTTTTTCTTGTAATCCTGTGATATAGAAATTATTCAACGATTCCAGTCCAAAATCCTGAGAATAATTACCGATGCCCCTTGGTTCGTGATAAATCCAATTTTACACCACGACCTAAAAATAAAGCATGTGATAGAATAAGGCAAGTGCGTGAGTACTAAATATCTATCATGCCTTGAAGTGCATTCCTACGCCCGCGCTGTTAGCCTCTTGGACAACAATCAAAAGACGCAAAGACTGAATTTGCCGCTAAACATAAATTCCCTTGTTTTAAAATTCTCGATGCACGTTTCGCCAACCATGTTAGCATCATCAGGAGATAATTTAATCTAATTATAATACTAATCCATGTTTCATTTATATATAAAATTGTGCCTATTGAAGTATGTAAAAATCATGAACCATCAAGTTAATTAAGCGTTAAATTAATAATTGTAAAAGTTGACTAAAAAGAATAGTTCTTCGCGGTTTATGGTTTTCTTACAATTTTCTATTTGATTGATTTCACACACAACACTGTTGACTTCCTCTTTGAAACTGAGGCAGACCATCATCAGATGTGTCTTCAGTAAGAGTTCGAAGTCCCTAGAGACATTTGGAGGCCTGTAGCAATTCTTTTTTTAAACCGGATTTTCCTAGTGCGTTCTGAAAATGAATAACAACAACTTGGATTGCCCCGATTTTAGGCTCAAAGGCTGTATTCTGACCGTTACGTGACATTCTGATCAGTTTTGTTGAATCTGTTTGAATTTTGTTGAATTTTGAGTTGAATATGATCAACAAAAACGATCAACTGATATTGACCAATGAATTGAGTATGAACAAAAACTGAGCAAAAATGGTTCCGAAAAACCTTTCGCAGAATCAAAAAGACAGCAGGAGTTGACAGGAGCAAACGTTGACATTTGAAAATATTGTTGAACGTGTGACTAGTTTCGGATTTTTGAATACGACCCGGACAAAAAGCGCCACAGCCAAAAAAATGGCACATTCAACATCACCACGGCCAAAAAAGCCAGAATGAGCAAACCAAAATGAAAAACATGTAAATTTGCTTTTTTGATAAGCTCATAAGTAATTTGTACCTCAATGCCACTGCTAAGAAGAGTGAATAAACTGTCTTTAAAGCTATGTGGCTTCCTAAGGCAATTACTTTGAAGGATACAGTAAATTTGTACTTTCAATTGAATTAAATTATAAAAAATTAGCCTTATTACTCTATCTATACACGTCGCATCAGGTTTCGTAACAACAATTGTTTTCCTCGGTGGGACTGCTAAGCCCACGCCCAGTTTCTATATTAAATAATTTTATATATTATATAAAATCTATTTTATACTCTAATCTAAACTATCATAATATAATTATCTATCTAATGTCTATAAATAATATCTTTTTCAATTATTAATGTAAAGCTCAGTTAACTTCATAGTTCATGATTTTTATTCGTTTCATTAGAAACGGTTGTCATATAAATGAAACTAAGTTTAGTTTTAGAATTAGATTTAGTTAGAATTAAATGTCGATGATGCTAACATGGCGAGCGAAACGCACGTCAAAAGGTTTAAAAAAGTGATTTGGTGTTTAGTGGTAAATCTCTTCGAGTTTAGTATCTTTAGTATTAATAGGTATTTCGGTTAATAATGTCGATTTTGCTAACAGATGGCGATACTAATACATTGGTTGGTATATGTTAATGATGTCTATGGCGTTTTAGAAAGTTAACATACGCTTTCAAAAGACAGTTCGTTATTAATTGTCATGATGCAAAAAAATATACTTTTTCATAGCTTTGAATATGTCGAATTATGTACCAGAAAAAGACGTTGCTTAATGCTTATGATAAACTAAGCTTATGATAAACATGCTCTAACCCAAAAAACTTGTGAACGATAGTTTAAAAGCCTTAAAAGTGGTAATTTTAATACAAAACACAAGGAGCGTCCAGGAAAGAAGGCTTTGCTGTATATTTGGTGAGACAGTAAGGGAGTTGTACATTACGAACTGCTGAAAGCTGGTGAAAGGCTTACTGGCGATCGATACCAACAACAATTGGTAAAATTGAACTGAGCATTGAAGGAAAAACGGACAGAATATGCCCAAAGACACTACAAAGTATTTTTTCAATATGACAATGCTTGGCCCAATGATGCAAAATGTGTAAAAAATTATTTGGAAAACGTTAAATGGGACTTTCTATCCCTCGCCGGACTCGGACTCCTATCGGACTCGCCCTATTCACCGGATTACCACTGATTTTGATCGATGCAGCACGGACTTTCATAACAACACATATTCTTACAAAGAAGTGAACATTTGGTTTGAAGAATGACGCGGAATCCATTCTTTAGCCGAAATACCTATTAGCTTTTATAGCGAATCCAAGTTTATAATATGTATAGGCCGTTAATGTACGAGCTTTAACCTCTCATGTTTGGCAACTCGCTGCCTAGCGATAATATTATAACATTTGCTTTGGGTAGATGTGAATATATAGGAGCATAAAAAATACAATTGTTATTTCCAGGTTGATAAAAAGTTATGATTAATAATATTTGCTATTAAATTAAATTTCTCACAGGCCCACGTTTATGGAAATATGATATTATTTATATTCAATAACAGCTAAATATGTTAACCAAAACCGGTAAGTAAACAAATATTTATTGATGTATGTGGATTCTTTTATAACTTCTTCTACGTATTTGTCTTGGATAACTAAGACGTAAACCTACAAGAAATTCTAACTTGATCTTGTTTGATCCTCTTAGGGAGCTAGTTTCTATTTTTCAAATACAAAAATAAAATCCAAATGTGAGATACGACAACATAGCGCTGACCCTCTCGTCCCAAAAAGCAATAAAACTAACAAACGAACTCTTGGACGTCCCGCTGGTCCATTTCACGCCCTAAAAAAACTCACCCGGATGGAAATTAAGTCGGATTACGCGGCGGAAACGGAAAAAATAAAATAAGTATTCCCAGATAGTTGTTTTCTTCGAGCTGAATGAGGGAAAGAAGGAGAAAAATTACGTCTCCTAAAAAATCGTATTTCATCAGACTTAAGAGCGAACCTTTCAGTTTTATTACGAAACTTTAAAGAAGATACACGTGTGTGATATGATATGAGACCGAAGCTGTTAAAAAAGTATAGTTCTGTAATTAAAATGAATTTTCTTTTAGAAATGGAAAGTGCTCTTTGTTTTACCATTTATGATTTATGATTAATAGTTATGGATCCTTACTTTTTCAACAAGATGTTTTGGATGATACTTTGTAAATAAAAATATCAGCTACTCAACTTTGGAATTAAGTAAGAAAAACATTCTAATATGTGTTTCGCTTAATAATGTCGATTTTTTCGCAAAATTTGAGCATTTATTTCCATAACAATATGAATTACTTTAATAATTAAGAATGGGCATAGTTAGTTATTACTTTTTCCCATCTTTCTCTCAAAGAATGGATCAAGGCAAATTTTCACTTCTTCGTAAGAAGGTGTTGTTCTGAAAGTCCTCGCTGCATCGATCGAAATACGTGGTAATTGAAGAGACTAAGTTTGGTAAATACGGTGGGTGGGGTAAGACATCCCATTTACCGTTTTCCAAATAGTTTTTACACATTTTGCAACGTGGGGCCGAGCATTGTCATGTTGAAAAATGACAGCGATATTGTGTCTTTGCGAGTATTATGGTCGTTTTTTCTTCAATGCTCCATACAATTTTATCAATTGTTGTCGGTATCGATCGCCAGTAATTGTTTTACTAGGGTTTAGTAGTTTATAATACACAGCTCTCCTACTATCCCACCAAATACACAGCAAAGCCTTCTTTCCATGGATATTGCGCACTGGTTGTGATGTGGAAGGTTACCAGTCACTTGTCACAACTAGATGCAAAAAATATTTTCTTTACTGTCTGGTAAGCAAAATTTCAAAGTGGTTTTTCGTTTTTCATTTTTTATAATGCATGTAGACGTTCGAAAATGGTGAATTGGGCAATATTCAATGCTTTTGCCAATTGGGGCTTTGATTTTTTTTATCATATATGGAAAGATCATATATAAGTTTTATAACAAAAGTATTTTCATTTGTTAATTTTTTCGTTATAATTAAAAAGTTATATCAAATTGAAAATAATTCTTTAAACCTAATACCAATGACTCGCCGATAGTTCCCGAAAAAAACCTGATTGTGCATGACGTCACAATGGTTATTTCTCATCAACATTATAGATAGATAATAGGAATGTTTTACTTTTTAATCAATTTATTGTTATCGCCATCAGTGTATCGATAAAATTATTGAAAATATCAAATCTAAAAAGTTATCATTCCTGTTTCGTACCATCTTGTACGAATACTACATTTTGTTTCTTATTTATATTTACCTTATTATTATTTAAAAAACTCACATTGATGCTTTAGTACCTCGAATTTTAGGTGAATTTAACCGAATGTCATTTTTGAGAAAATCTGTCAACGGTACAAATGTCCACACCAAGTATATTATCAGAATTGGCCTTTATAAACCCTTCACATATAACTCAATTAAATTAGTAACCAACAATAATTATTTACAGTCATAGTATATTACGTCACAAACATGGCAACCACTCGTGGTGCTTCCGTAGACACCTGACTTGTTTTAATTTTATAAATTTTGATTTATTCATAATTAATTGCGAAAAACTATTCGCATCGATTATCAATATTATTTATGATAAGTTTTAAAATAAAGTAAAAAAATCGATAATTATTTTTTATTCAAAAACCCAATGTTTTTCAACTCAATAAGTTGAGTCTTCATCCAATACTGCTCGTAAATCTGCATCTTCAAACTTTTGCAACATGGGGCCGAGCATTGTCATATTGAAAAATGACTTCATGTCGTGTCTTTGGGCGCATTCTAGCTGTTTTTTCTTCAATGCTCAGTTCAATTTTATCAATTGTTGTCGGTACGTATCGCCAGTAAGCCTTTTACCAGCTTTCAGCAGTTTGTAATGCACATCTCCCCTACTATCCCACCAAATCCACAGCAAAGCCTTCTTTCCTGTATGATTCTTGTCTTTTATATCAAAATCACCACTTTTAAAGCATTTAAAGCATCGTTCACAAGTTTTTTTGTGATAGAGCATGTAAGAGCATAGATCACCATAAGCTTCAACCAAAACCGCTAACTTTCAGCAGCCGTTTTCCTCAAATGAAAAAAGGTTATTAAACTTCTCCGCAAAACGTATTCTTCAGGTACATAATTCGACATGGTCAAAGCTATGAAAAACTGTTTTTTACACGATGGCACTTAATAACGAATTGGCTTTTGATGGTGTATGTTTAACAAATATATTAGTAACGCTATCTCTTAGTAAAATCGACACATCTATTGTATACGAGGGTCGTTTGAAAAGTTTCCGACTTGCCACAGAAATAGGCTAAGTATTGCCAAATCACTATGACATTTGCCAAGTATGATTCGTTAGATGGCATACTGCTAAGTTTCAGAATCGAGTACGGCAAATTAGTTTTGACATTTTTTGAAAAATTGATAAAATTGAAGCTCGAGCCATTACAAAGTACTACTGTGATGGACGTACAAAAATAGTTAGATTCCGCTTTAAAGAGTTTTTGTGCAAAGGCAGTAAAGAAATATATTAAGGGCAATTTACGGAAGAAGAGTATTGAAAAAGAATAAATAAGGAAGTGGAAGAGTTTCAAAAAAAACTAAACATCAGCAAAAACAGATATAGGTAGAATAAATAATGGGAGACCGAGAAAAAGGGGAGGATTTAGTAGATGTGAACTGGAAGAAAAGGTATAAAATAGAGAGAAATTGAGAATAATAATATTGGAATTTAAACAAAAGTAATGAAGAAACATAAAAAGCAACTTCGCCTTCGGTAAAAAAGTGGCGTGCTGAATTTAAACGTAGTCGTACATTCACTGATGATTCACTGATGACAAATTCTTTTCCGTTCTACCTGTGCCGCTTTTGTTAACAGTCAATCAACGATGTATTCGAATGAACACGTCCCAATAGTGTTTAAACTTATTTAAATGTGATATTTCTAAGTTTCTTCAACGTTTGATAATAGCAGAAACATTATACGCCAGAAAGGAAGCACCAGGCCAGGCAATGTATGGAAACAGATAAAAGGGCAGTTCATAACAAAAACAGTTCCATCCGCAGGAAAAGTAATGGGTACGGTTTCCTGGGATTCTAGTGAATATATAAAACACATTATATAAGACAGGACTACTCTACTATTGGATCTACTAAAGGGTAAGATTCAGGCTAAATTAACTTTCACTTCGATAATACGTCTGTGCATCTAAGGAAGTTGCTGAAAACTTCATGACTAACATTCGAAGTTTTTTCACTTTGTTTCTTTGTTCTTTCACGTGCGCCATATTTACCAGCGATTTTACATCTTCTCAAACTTGAAGATAGTGGATCACTGGATGAAGATTCACTTCAAATTAAGAGATCAGAGCTGAGATAAGCGTTTATTTTGCACGGTTGCACAAATCATGAGGTTATTAAAAAGTTGGAACATCGTTCGTCTAAATGTATTGAATTAGAGGGTGACTTCGTTGAAAAAAAATCAAAAAATGGTTTTTTCTCATGCAGAAAACTTTTCGGACAATTCTTATGACATTTGAATCCATTTATTTCATTATCATATTATGAAATGAATATAATGGTTATTTTATAATCAATTCAAAAATTGGCTAATTAATTGGCCATTGATCTGGCTCTTTGCCACTGTTTTTGTTACAGAAAGTTCAGATTCTAGAGACATGTTATTGAACGATTTTCCAAATACGCCCAGAAAAGGTGTTTTAATGCCATCAGAATTGTTTTCATAAGGATTTGATTTTAAATAAATGTTTGATTTTTAATATCATTCTTGTATTTTTCTAAACAACTTGTTATGAAAATAAAGTTAAAGCAGTGGCAGCTCGTGAGGGAGGGCGTTGGGATGCCGCCCCTCCTTCATTTATCACAGGAAACAATTTTTCAGAGCAAACCACCATATTTTATTTCCGTTCAATTTCTTTCCTTTAACTCATTTTCCTGGTTCACCTCCCGTATAGGGTTTCAATAGCACAAAAAGTAAAAAGGAGGAAGGGGAAAGCAAAAAAAATCTTCAGTAGCGCTATTTTATTCTACGCCCTCCCACTTTAAAAGCCCACAAGCCGCCACTGATTTAAAGTAATAATAAAAACTAGCCTAACATGAACCGAATTAAACAATACGTGTGCTGCTATTATACTAGTATTTATATATTTGTTTGTATAAAGTAAATCTTTGTCGAAATAAAAGCACACGCGTATAATTCATTCATCACATGCGGTCTTTCCATTCAGTTGAAAAGCCCATTGATACATTTTTGACGTGGGTGGCTACGGTGTGCGATATTGTTCATACATCGATGGGACGTAGGATCAAGTAGGCAGGATACTGTGTGTCCCTTAACAATTGTCACATTATTCACGATTTTTGCGATGAGCTTCATTTTAGAAATAGACTGAACGGTTTTAGTGGGCGTAAACGTCTGATAAATGTTTTTTTTGATTTTTAAAATTTGTAAGTTGTAGATTGTTGAGGGCATGATAATTTATAGTGTTCGTTGAGAGATATAATGGATTTAAGGGTGGATCAGTAAAATTATAGTATTTGTAGTTGGTTTTTGTAAAATAAAACGTAAAGTGGGCTTGTCCACAAATAAATGGCTCTTATTTATCAATGAAGTGGGATATTTGGTAGGGGAAGAGTGGCATGGAAGAGCAAAATTTTGAAAAAGCCACTATGATTTACTCTGTGATTTTTGAACGAATGATGCAGGAATTATCATTTTAACTTGGCAACTCTGGCCAGCTGTCACCCACAAACATTGGAGAGTTCACCAAAAACAAATGGTACCGGTGCAACGTATTGAAGATTTTGTCGTTAAAAAGTAAGTTTTTGAATTCATTTTATTTGTTTTCTGACATCTACACTTACAAAACTAACAGCAATATGTATATACTATAATTTTATTGATATATTAGGCCTTTTAATAGCATATATATTTTGCAGATAAGGCTTAGATTTCGTACTAATTTTCAAGGTTTTGTTTCTTGGAAGAAAACGGTTTTCAAAGAGCTGTGTTACGGTGTGATGAAAAAGCTGGCTCTTTCATGATCGACTTTTTCAAGGCCTGATTTTCATTATATTTAAAGACCTATATTTATTAAGTATATTAACAATTCAATTATTTTTTTCAACCGACTTCAAACGAAAGAGGTTGTCAATTCGACTGAATTTCGATTTTGTTTTTTTTTGTGTATATGTTAAGGATATTCTCGCAAAATGTAAACCGATTTTCAAAATTCATTTTTTATCTGAAAGGAAATTTAGCTTAAGCGTAGCCCCATATAATTTCATTTCATGAAAAAGGTCTCTCAAGTTAGGAACATACGGGCTGAAATTTTTTGTTTAGTCATTGAATTTTTAAATGTTACTATTATTATTTCATATTTCATTAAAATATACTTTTTTTTTACTTTAGATAACAATGGTATCTGAAACAGAAAAACCAAAGAAGCGTAAAAGACCCACAGCACCTACAATAGAAAAATGTGGCAAAATGTGGCAAATCGTATTACAACATAACCCTAATATAGGTAATAAGCGTATTTTTACTATGGAACAAGAGGGTTTATTAGTAGATTATTTGAAAACTGCATCTAAAATGTGCTAGGGTCTTACAAGACAACAAACCAAAAAACTTGCACTTTAATATGCGGACGCGAATTCTGTTTGTCCAAATAAATGGAAGGACATTCAAAGTGCAAGCGAAAATTGGTTGAAAGGCTTCATGAGCCGACACAAAAAATTAGCAGTTAGAAAACCTGAAAGTACTTCACTTTCCAGAGTAACTAGTTTTAACAAAACGAACATAAGCACGTTTTTTGAAAAACTTACCGATATTTATGCAAGGTTTAATTTTCCTCCGCACATGATAGTTAACACAGACGAAACAGGCTGCAGCACTGTAACTAATCCTTCCAAAGTTATCGCTGAAAGAGGGTCGAAACAAATCGGACAAGTGACATCAGGTGAACGAGGAACTTTGGTGACAACTTTGGTTTTTCATTAATTCTACTGGTGGCTTCTTTCCGCCAATGTTTGTTTTCCCGCGGGTAAATTATAAAGATATTATGTTAGCCAATGGTCCACCAGGAGCTCTTGGATTGGCAAATATTTCTGGATGGATTAATGAAGAATATTTTATTAAAGCTCTCAAAAATTTTGTAGAGCATGTGAAGCCCTCTAAAAGAAAATCCGGCAGTGATCATTACGGACAATCACAGTTCACATAGTAAATTAACCTCAGAGTGGTTCAATTTGCTAGAGAAAACTGTACTGTAATAGTCACATTCTCACCACACTGTAGTCATAAGCTATATATAGCCTCTTGATGTCACAGTATATGGACCCTACAAAAGTAGGTATAGAATTGTTATAAATGAGTGAATGTTGTCAAATACCGGTAAAACGGCGACAATTTACCAAGTTGGACAGTTTGTGAAAGATGCATATCTATCAACTTGCTCAGTCCTCACAATATTACACAAGGTTTTCTCAAAACGGATATTTATCTCTTGAATTCGAACGTATTTGGAGAAGAAGAATTTCTATCCACTTAATTTAACCTTTGTGACTGATAGATCAGATCCATCTGTTAAAGTCGATTCCAATATGATAATAGAAACGTATCTGAAATCGAAGAGAATTTGCCTCTACTGTCTTTACCTGATTGTGTACATTCATTGTCAATTTCGAGAACTTCAGAGATAGAAACTCTATTGTCAGATAATTTAAGACCTGTTTTATCTTCGCCTGCTTCGGCACCTATCGTTTATGACGCGGGCACATCAGGGCAACTAGTTATATTACCACAAATGATTAGGCCATTTTCAAAGGTAGGTCTGAGAAAAAACACGAATACTTCTGAGAAAAACAAGATAGCAGAAAAGGACGCAAACCAGCAAAGAAAGAATGTGAAGAAAATGACTTCAAAAAAATCTGTAAGATTACTTACTAAGAAATCTAAAACAAATAATGATACAGACTCAGAAAAATCAGATTTGGATGCTAATATAGTATTGTCAGAAAAATAAAAGAGGAGAGGACAGGATAATTATTGTGTAGGGTGTAATGAAAATTATAGTAACAGCGATCAAGAATGGTACCGGTGCAAAATTTGTAACGGTTTGGCACATGAATCCTATGGCGTAAAAGGGAAATTGCATTATTTTTGCCAAAACTCTTTTTAAGTTTTTTGAATTATTTATTTTTGTTTTTAATATAGATTTTTTTATAAATGTTTTTAAATAACATTATAATAGTTCCTAAAAATCCCATAGCTAGCTGGTTTGCAATGATTGATCTCAAAGAGCTAATTTTGTGAGATATTCTTAGATTTAAGCAAATACTTTATCCAGAGTTTCTATTTTATAAAACATTTTATATACTTAATAATAAATATTTTTGTGAATTTACGGTGCAAGTTCTGTAATTAGAACATGGCTTTTTCAAAACTTTGGTTGGCTGTTTCAATGCTTATGTGTTATAAAAGAGTCGAATTTTATTCCTTTTATAAATAGTTAAAATTCCAAGAATATTGTTGATTTTGGAAAATGTTGCATGACATTACGTACATAAAGGAATAAACCACTACTTATAATACTAATTTTATTATTTACTTATTCCCTTTTGTCTTTTTCCCCTTATTTAAAAACTCGCTCTTTCATGCCACTCTTCCCCTACCATATATTATTTAATGACAAAATGGTATTGAACATTACTAAACTACTGCTAACAGAAGAATACGTCCAATGTAATAAAAAAAATCAGAACATATACTCTTCAAAAAACTCCACAATTAATTACTTACCCTTTTAATAGAAATGAACAAGGTTTAAAACTTAAAGACTCTTTTGATAGTTAATGTAGTATATATTCAACAATTGTATTCTTTTTTGTCTTCATTTAAAAACCGCAGAGTGGATAATCGATTAAAAAAAGGAACAGCCCTATTTATGTAAATAAACAATATTGTCAACATTTCTCAAAATGTCACTGTTTGGTATGGTTTAGAGTCTAGAAGAATTATTGTTTTAAACTTTTTCGAAGATGAGCATGATGCAGAA
The DNA here is from genome assembly GCA_031761425.1 of Cosmopolites sordidus. NCBI lineage: Eukaryota > Metazoa > Arthropoda > Insecta > Coleoptera > Curculionidae > Cosmopolites > Cosmopolites sordidus. The sequence continues at coordinate 351,823 of JARFXV010000276.1, forward strand.
TAGAAGAAAAGATGATGAACTGCTTAGGGGCGAAGCTAAATACACCGAGCGTATGAGAGGCGATGTGGATTTTCAACATAAATATTGCGATGTAATAGCTTTGCATTACTTTTTTTAAGATTCAGTTGAAGGAGATGTTAATGAGGAATAATTAAAATTTACGCCGTCAGTTCTTGGCGAGAAAAAAAAACGAGTTTTTAAGATATTTTTTATTTTTCAAGGTAGTTACATTACAATTAAATGTAATGCAAATGTAAATTTTTCTTTCGATAGGGGTCACTGTCAAACGAACTGTGAGGTTGCGCGCAAGTTTGTGTCTCAATAGTCTGGCAAAGTCACTGCGCCAGACTTATAGACCACTTCGTGATATATTCGTCGAGTTATCGACGAACTCCAAACGCATTTAACGCTGCTCCATATTAAAACAAAAATAAAACAAAAAACTTTGGGTTCCGAAGAAAACTTTTATCCGAAGCCGCGATGGCCCTTATTCGCGGCGGAAATTATTTTCAAAATTAATGCCATTAAATGTTATTTCACTTAAAATAAATAGTTTCAAGGCATCTAATTTGGTTGTTGTCCAACAAATGTCCGCTGCGGGTAGTTCTGATAAAGCGCATTCTGTCAACCCAATGTCCAAGGAGTTATGTTGGTTTCCAAGGCGATAATAGTTGCTGGTAAGCTCTTTCTTCTTTCTCTCTCCAAAGAAAATAACTTAAAAGCCGCTAAATCAGATGACCTGGGGGGGCCAGTTAACAGGTTCGTTCCTCAAAATATGTTTCTCTTCGAATTGTTTCCTCGAAAAATCGATTGTTGCGTTGGCTGTGTAACCTGTGGAGCCATCCTGTTGGAATGGATAGGATAGGATAGGAAGATATCTCCTCCAGGTCAATACCATTCAAATTCGCAATTAAATAATCCACGTAGTCGAATAACAAAGTCTAACTTCCTGCGAACGCCGAGAAATTGATAAACTTCATCAACACTGCCAGCAACAGCGGCACTATTTTCTCCGGAACGCACAGTTTTTTTTTTGTTTTAACATCAAGCAGCTGAAATGAGTTCGGAATTTGTCGATAATTCGGCGATACATCGATTGGTTGGGCAATTATATGCACCATACAATTTACGAAATACTCTTTAAGTTTGGTGCAAAGAACACTGATTTTGATAATAAATTTCGACAACTTGCAAGCATTGCTCTGATGTTCAACGTTCCATGACGATTTGCCAGACTATACTGAAAAAAATTGACACTAAATGGGCGCAAACTCACAGTTCGTTTGACAACGACCCATTGACGCTTTAATCGAATTAGATGATCGATTTATTCTTCTATTGGAACATTCGGTGTGAATCTGTAAACTGGAAAAGACTTGCCACTAAACAGTAAATCACTTCTTTAAACTTCTAAATGGCTTCGTTAACCATCTTAGCATCGTAAGGAGATGATTGAATCTGGTAAATCTCTTCGACTTTAGATTATCTATGTTTTCTTGTGACAAGTTATCCCGGGTACGCTGTACACGTGCTTCAAATTCTTTTAAAATCTCTGAAAATATCGACGATAAGCACGCATCACTATCTCAGTAAATAACGATTAACAGTCATCCTCGAAACAAATTTACCTATAGCTGCAACATAAACATCACGCACTTGCTTAGGAAGTCTACCATGTTCGTCACATATTTGGATTTAAAACATTACTTACCATCCATATAAAAAATTACATTACAGTAATTGTTCTCAAGTCGCCTAAAGAAAATTGAAAACTAAAACTATCTTAAGCTGTCCCATTCAACGCACTGAAATGTTAATGCGGCATTCAGGTGTTGTTGAGGTCATTTCTCATCTTCGTTTCGTATCAAGAGCGAAGTTGGTAGCGTTGTCAGTAGCCCCGCATATTAATAACCCATCAAAATATCTCGAACACCTAATGACTTGATGGTTCAGAGGGTATACCCTCTCGTACATCGTAAAAGGTATACAGGTTCCGCAGCGATGAATATTTAACAAGGCTTTGAAACTGAATAATATAAGAAATCTTTATAAACTCTACAATAAATAAGTGTTCTGTAGGAAATATCATTGATTTAAGTTATCACATCAATAGTTTTAATGTAAAACACCAAATCAAAAATATTACATTTCTTGAAACTAAGGAATGTAGATAATGGGAATAAAACTGCTTCTGCAACTGAATGACGGTCTTTTCTACGTCGCCATAAGAAACTTAATCTAGATTAAAAGAACATCACCCCACGAAATTAAATGACTTAAAATGTACGTATAATATATAGTAAGTATGTATTCAACTAATTTCACTGGTCAACAAATTATCAACTTTTGTAAGCCCATGAAATAACTAATTTTGAGAAAGCATTAAAAACATCCACAGTGGTACAAATTTCATTCTCTAGTTAGCTCAGGTTTTTTGTGGATAGCAATAACAAGATTTATAACTCAGTTAAGGATTTATTTAGATTAATAAATGTTAGTAACTTTTAAAATGTACAGTTAAAATGCTTCTTCTTTTATAACAATTATCTACAGTTTCTCTTCTTAATGTCCAATAATAATCTGCTAGCATAACAGGATTCCACCTTCCTTGATAGCGTCGTTCCCTACCCAATATAATCTGGTGGAAACGCTCACTGTGCTCATCGTTAACATCTTCGATATTTTGAGGTAAAAAATATAAATGTGAGTCTAAAATGTGCATATTTAGGGACATTTTACAGCCAATAGCGTGCAAGGCTTGAATCACATCTCTTATTAATGTTTTATAGTTTTCAGTTCTCACATTTCCTAGAAAATTGGTAAAATTTTGCATCATGGATTTCCAAGCCTTATTCTCTATTTTATTTATTTAATCTTAAAGGTATCATCCTTAATCAACTCTTGTATTTGAGGCCGTATAAAAATCCCTTCTTTTAACTTTGTATAAGTAATTTTTGAGAACTTTTCTTTAAGATATTGAAAAGATCACCTTCGCGGTTAAGACATTTAGCAGTTTTTCTTTATTCCTAATTTAAGATTATAATAAGATTAGGCTAATACATATACTAATAGATATGTTGCATACCCAACATTACAGCAATTACTTTAAAATCTGCGCAGACCTATCAAGAATTTTTCTCATATTTTATCTTTTGAAGTAAAAGCTTCAGATTATTATAGGTTTTTTCATGGAAACAGCATGAGCCACAAGAATGGAAGGATAATGGATATTTTCTACCGTTGTGTAACAATACTGCTTTTAGACTAATTTTAGACGAATCTATGAATAATTTCCAAGCATGTGGGTCGTGATTAATACAGAAAGCTTCAAATAGTGCATCGTTGTTGTTACAATAACGAAGATCAGCATTATAATGCTATCAGCATTATAAAACTGTACACGATCACTGTGACAGTTTCGCAAAATTGTAACCTTTGTGCCTTTTGCTAAAAGATTTCATAACATCAAATGCGAACCAAGAAGTTCTGCTTGTGCTTTTGATAGATCTAGGTCTCTAACCAAGACATTTAATTCAAGTTGAGTGACTAAATGAGGTTCATATGAGTGGGGAGTAACGAAGTCTTGATCTGTGGGGTCATCGTTTTCAATATCAATGTCAGAATCGTCAAAAAACGGTGTAGGGATCGGCTGATGTTCATCGTATGGTTGAGGTCTTTGAGCTGATATTGTACCAACGTAATAATATTTTCTTTTTTTACGGGTAGTGAGTCCTGCAGTTGTATTCATTGCGACATAATATTCTTCTACATGGTACTTCTGTTTTTTCCATAACATTGATGTTGCGAAAGGTAAACATGATCTACGACCAGACAGTCAATCCCGCAAATTCTTACCACAACTTGAACTTATCACATGCGGACCTTTTCTCTTGATTTTTAATTGCGGCACCAATGTAAAATTCGTATGCCCAATAAATTCGTAAAGTCAATCCTTAATTAATTATTCCTAAAATTACCACATATAACAAAAATTGTTTGGATTATTTTTGTAAATATGAGATATTATTATGATGACAATATTATGACTTAAATACAGAAAAACTTATAAAAAATCAATATAAATGAAGAAAAAAAAAATAAAACCATAAATTGGTTAAAAATCCACTTAATATACTATTTAAACTATTTCTTGGCAAAATATATATCAATATACGGGTTCAAGAGGGCTCTATTAATTTATTTTTATGTCACACTAGAGATAGCAATAACATATAAAATTTAAGAATATACCCGATACGTGTTTCAACCTGCATGATTCGATATCGCCGAGCTGTGAAACTTATGTTGTTGATGAGTAGCTACCGCTTATTACATTATTGTTGGGTAAAAACCTTGTTGACCAGTGTTATTGGACAAGAGCGAAAAAATTGTCCATGATATGGACCGAGTAATCAGGAGTAACATTATCTGCAAACATGCAAGAAATATTGGATTGCTTGACAATTGAACCTGACTTTATAAACTGGATAATTTTAGGAGACATAGTTAATAAATATTTATATTAAAAATCCAACATCGTGTTTATCTTCTTAATGCAATACGCTACACGTCTCGAGGGTCTAATGAGACAAGTTTTTTTTATTATTAACTGAGTATTGTTCAATACGCCGCATCAAAATCATCAAGAAGACATTTGGTAACTCTTTGAAGTAAATATCTATCTTTCTTAATGAAGCTGATGATATCCATCAATGTGTCAAAAGAGCTTGAAAAATACTGTGAATGTTACGGGTTGTATTTCAATAGGAATTGATGGACACTTATGCGTACGTTTTATGGAAGATTAATTTCAAACATTTAATTTTCATTTGGATGTGTTCAGTAGAAAAGGTTTTATGAAACAAGATTGTGGCTAGTCCCTATTGTCTGTTTCATTGGTGTATTTTTATAAAATAGGTAGTAAATGTGGGGGCAGACTGAAACATTTTCGACTTCAATTATTAATGATAATTTATGGAACATTTAAATATCATCCAAAATAAGTCTTCAACTTAATGCTCGACTTTATTTGACTACTTCTGTGTGTATTACTACTTTATGAAAGAAGTAATACACACTTAACCTTCATTATAATCTCGCTCACTTTCTATACATTTTCGCCATCTTTCAGGCAATTGTCGAATCCCAGATCAAAAAAGAAAGGTGGTTTTAATATAATAAAGTCTTTGAAGTTTTTTTCGACTTCCTCGAGATATGTGAAGCTACTTTCAATCAGATGATGTTACAGCGATCAGAATAGATGAAAATCCAAAGGGTTCAACTCTGGAAAATATGCTGGGAGCGATAAAATTTCCCAGCCCAATTTTTTACTTCAACTTCAGCCCATCGTTTTCAGAGTCTTTTTTGCTATACCTCGAACTTACGAGGTAGGTGGGACCGAACGATAACCGTGTAAGTCGTGTTGCAATTTCGTATATAAATGCATCGAAATTTTGTATAAGTGGGACTAAGGGCTAAAGAAAACAGCAATTTAGAAGAAAATTTTTTATTCAAATCTTAGATAATTAAACAAATTATAATATTATTTTAATGCAAAAACATAAATCGAAGTTATTTTGATGTATAGTGCTCCATAAAGTTAAACAAAGTCATCCGACGGGTCAAAGATTTTCTGTTCTCAAACAAAATTTCTTCATAGCACGTTAATACTTTTTTTTACTCCTTGTTTTGTAACTGCAACGCGTTCTTCATTGGAATCTATGTTTTCAAGAATGTTTAACCTTTTTTTTTAATGGAACTGAAGGCTTCTGTTAGGTTTGCAACCATCATTTGATCTTCAGATTGAACTGGGTCGAAAGAATCAGGTTCTTCAGTGTCTTGGTCACACATTTCTATGAGCTCATCAACTGTCAGCTCCTGATTATGTGAATCTAGCAGTTCTTGTACGTCGTCACAATCCACATCTAAATTTAATTGTCTACCAAGATCGACAACATCTTCAACATGATCAATTTAATCAGGTTCTGGTGCTGATTCCGCCCGAATTTCACTAATGAAAAAAAATGGACACAGTTTTTTTGTAAAATTTTATCCCAAGATATTCTAGTGATATTCACGCCATCTAAAATCTTAAATTGTTTCCAAAACTCTATAACAGAGAGCTTATTGCTTTGCATCATTGCTTCATAAAGATGTGCAAATGACCGCCTCGTGTAATAAGCTTTAAATGTTTTGATGACACCCTGGTCCATCGGTTGAAGCAAGCTGATTGTACTTGGTGGCAAAAATTCAACTTTCACAGGTGCGTCAAAATTAGTGAGGTAGCAGGAGGATGGCCTAGTGCATTGACGATTAATAGCATCACTTTAAATGGGATTTGTTTTGATTGGCAATAACTTTCGACTTCGGATATGAAGTGATGACCAAACCAATCCTCAAAAAGGGAAGCTATCATCCAACCTTTAGGATTTGACTTCCAAATCACAGGCAATCTAGCGTTAGATTTATTTTTTTAAACTCTTGAATTTTCCGAGAGATAAACTAAGAGAGGTTTTAACTTACAGTCACCAGCTACATTCTCGCCAACCATCACTGTCGATTGACCTTTGGATGCTTTAAAACCTGGGAAGACTTTTTCTTCACATGCGATAAAAGTTATTTTAGTCATCTTCTTCCAGAACAATCCAGTCTCATCCAGGTTGAATACGGTTTGGCTGCTATAGCCACCTTCTTCTATCATAGCTTTAATTGCTTTGGATAGAAAGATGCAACCTCTTTATTTGCCTCTCCACTATCTATGATACTATGCCAGTTACAGCGACTTTTGAATCGGATGAATCACCCATTACTAGCTTTAGAGATTTCATCTTTGACCGCCTCCCCAGCTTCTTCTTTTAATCTCTTAAAAATCAGCTTAGCTTGAGAGCACACCGTGTTCTGATCAACAGGATAGTTTTTCACTCTTGCTTGATTATCACACCATAATATCAGCATTGTTTCCATCTCAGCGATAATACCATGACGTTTACTTATGATGGTTGAATTCAAAGATTGAGCATTTTTCACAGCTTCCAGAGTTTGTCTATATTTTTTTCTATCGAAATTCTTGATAATGTAGTTAATAATAATTTAGTTTACATTCCAAAGGCAATGTTTTTCTTTTCTTATTTCATTCAAAAGAATAAGTTTTACTTGATTTAAATAACATAGTTGTTTTTAAATTATATAAAAAACAAAACTGTGTAAACGTACGTCGAGTCCACGTGACACATATCCGTGCACATCGTAAGTCGAACACAAGTGCGGGCGATGCGGGAGGGGGGAATGGATGTTGTGGCGCCTGATTCAAAAATCGCGTAACTTTGAATTCGCGTAAGACGGGGCAGCGTAAGTCGAAGTATTACTCTATTTGTCCGTGCATTATCCTGAAGCAAAATGACTTCCATTTTACCCTTACTAATATAAGCGTACCAGCGTATTTTCATTCAAAGTGTTACTAATACTAATCAATGGTATTGATAGCAGTGAGCAACTCATAAAACACCATGCCCAGTTGATTCTAAGCAACACCTTTTTGGGGTAGATATTTTGTTTTGCAGTGGAGGTTGAAGGCTCACCCAGTATTAACCTATGATTTTCTCCTCTTTGGATTTTCGTAGAGTATCCACTTTTCGTCACAGGTTACTATACTATGCAGGAAGTTCATTGTTTTGAATTTAGAGAGCAATGGCACAACAACTGTTCGAGTACTAGCAGGATACGATAAGGATTTTGTTCCAGCGGCGCTTCCAATTCTTTGTTCTCTACTTTTTTCGGTTGTTTCGGACGTTCTGTATCGTTTACCAGGTATGTAAATATAAAACCGGAATTTTTGTGAAGAAAATAGATGTTTATTGTATGAAAATGATACAATATATTTTATACAAAGTATTGCCCATCGCTAGCTATACATTTTTCCCATCTGTGTGACAATTTGTGGATGCCACGTCAAAAAACATGTTGCTCTTTTGAGGCAAACCAGTCATTAAGCCATTTTCGTACATTTTCCTAAGACGTGAAGCGCTGCTCAGCAAGTGCGTGTCCCATCGATGCAAATAAGTAGTAATCGAACGCAGCCAAGTCTGGTGAGTAAGCCGCATGCAAAAATATTTCTCAACTAAATGCCTCCTCAATAGTGTCCTTGACTAGTTTTGGTGTGTGATATGGTACATTACCATGAAGCAATATCACTTTGTGTTCCTTTTTTACTATTCTTGTCGTTTTTCACGTAAAGTTTGATTCAAATCGATCGATGTTGTAGGTACCGTTCAGTATTAACGATTCCGCCAGGTTTTAACAGCTCATAATAGATCACACGCTTCTGAACCTACCAAAGACAGTGCATTGTCTTCCGTCCATAGAGATTTGGGCTTGCAGTCGATGTCGATGGTTCGCCTGGGGTTACCTATGACATTTTATGCTCAAGATTCTCAAAATATATCTGCTTTTTATCGCCAGTCACAATTCGATGGAGAAATGACTTGTTTTTGTACCTGGCGAGCAGCATTTCGCAAGTGGTTTATCGGTTTTCCTGCTGTCTTTGATTCAGTTCATGTGGAACCCATTTCCCATCTTCTGTGTTTTTTTCCATGGCTTTCAAACATATAAAGACGGTTTCTCGTGTCAAATTTAATTGATCAGCGAATTGTTGTTGCGTTTGAGCGTCATCCTCATCCAACAAGGCTCACGTCAAAATCGCCAATTTAATTTTTTTTTACCGCACCGTAAGCTTCGACAAGCATTCGATGTGATTCTGCAGCAGTTTCCTTCAAATGATAACAGAAAATTAATGCTGTCCGCAAATCGTAGTTTCCAGGCACAAAATTCGACATGTTCAACGCTATTACAAACTATGCTGTTGTATAAAACTTGTATTGTTGTGAGTTGTTTGACGGTAAATACATCGCCAGCTAAGGCCATCTATGGGTAAATTCCAGTTTCATATTTACAGACCTGGTGAATCAAAAATTTCACTTCGGAATTACTGAATCCTTTCATACAAATATTGTATTATCTCATACAAATAATACAGTATTATCTCCCAAAGCTGACCAAATCATGTCTTGAGCCTTCACAACATGTTTTTCTCAGTTAAAAGGCCAAAAGGACGTGGTGCGTTAAATGTTCTTGATGGGCATTGGCCACTAATTCATGCTTACACACTTCAACAAAAGCGGCGGTTCATGGGGAAAAACAGGTGGGGCAAGTTTTGGAATGAGGATAGGGAAATGCGTCGTAACCAAAAATTTTACTTTTCTTAGGATCATACACACCCTTTGCAGTGTAGAAATACAAGTGTATCTGTCAGACATCAAATTCTTATTTAATTTTTTTTTGGTGGGGCAAGTACTCACGTGCCCTTATGGACCAACTGCCACTGTTCAACAAAAAAGCAACAAATCTTACATAAAAGCATGAATAAAATCGTTGCCAACTCACTCAATCTCAACAAATTGCCATACCATAGTATGTATGTATTAAGGATTTCTGTTTCTTCTGTAAACAGGATATTTTTTCGATTTTTGTTTTTGATGCTAAAAAATCGCCAATCTTCACATATCAATAAATCATTTCAAACTTTGTTTCATTTATTATCTATTAAAAAGTAGTCAAATTTCAATTTGCTACATTATTAAAATCAAAAGTGATATGACAGTATAATTCTGTTTTATCTGACACGAATTTAAATTTTATATGAAATTATCGGTGAAAAATGTTATCAGATACTTTTTTTCCTTAGTGATATAAACATGTTTAATTGAAATTTAATATACTTATTCACCATCAATATTTGTTTTTTATATTTAACTGAAAATATAAATTTCATAAATTATTGTAAACATGATAAATTCCATTTTGTTTAAATAAATTATCTGTATATAATATATATAAAACTAAAATAAAGATTACACTAAAGGTATGGATGTTTAAACTAAAACCTATTGACTATTGATCAATTTGGTAAGGTAGTTCTATAAACTTTAATTTCATTCATTCGCCATTCGAAAATTCGAGTGGTTTTATACGAGCAAATCATTAAAATTTTGCACTACTGTGTTCAAAAGTTTTAACGTTTTAACGTGTTTTGACGTTTTTCAAAAAAGTATCTTCGCTATGATTAAGGCACTTCGTCGCCTAATTCGTACCACCTATAGCCTAAGTCGTACTTAGAATAAGAGTTTAGAATGAAGACATAAACTATACAGAACAATGCTTAATAGTAAGAGATAATATTAAAAGATAAAAACTAGAAACTACTCAGTCTAAGATTAACTTACAATCAATATTTTTTGGAATCATCACAGTCTCAAAGTCGAACTTAATTACCAAGTAAATTACACATAGAAAACCAAAATTATAATTTCTTAGAAAACAAAATTTGGTGTGTGTGCCTTTTTGAGCAATAACGGTCGGCAGTAAACTTATATTTATCCAGTATTTCTACATATTTATCAAAAAAAATCATTAACACGCTCTTTATTAAACCCTTTATTTCCAGCCATCGATGTTGGTTCTGGAACACGCAAAGACAAAGTAGGATGGTATTTCATAAACCTGTAATACCACTTTTTACCGGCTATTTTCTTTTCCTTATTAAAGCGATGAGGTAATTGAAAATTTTCGGCAAGCTTCCTAAATTAATTAGTAGTTAATCCAAAGAAACTGGACTCAAAATTTATCAAATGCTGTGCTAATTTCTCTTCCATGCTTGATGACATATCGTTAGGTCTACCACATTTTGTTGTATTATTCAAACCTTTCAAATGTCATCGCGGTGTACGCTTCGGTGTGTTATTTTTTCTACATGCTTCATTAAATCTAATTTCACCATTGTGATGTTTCAGTAAAGCTTCGTCCATATCCTCCTGCTTCCAAGTATTGTATTTTTTCTTCGCCATATTCATTAGCTGATAAAAAAATATTAATAAACAAGTGAATACCTAAATTGTATCAATACGATTAAGAAATTATCTACAGGTATGACTTAAGCGACAAGGTCTTTAAAGTTTCAAACCGAAACCACTGATATAACCTAAAAAATTTCTACCGTTTGAGTGTGCCTAAATGATTGCTAGAGAACGATACAAATAAACGTAATCCTTCTTTAAAAAAACTTACAAATGAGTCAACATTTTTAATGAAAATTGTGAAAACAATTTACTTTTTAATTATTTTCACCTCACGGAGTCGGCCAGCCACCCACTTGTTTTCGTTTACTCGTATGACTAAATAGTTCAGGCTTACGGCACTAGATGGTGCCTTTCACAAATTTTTAACGAGATATGCAACATTACTCTATATATCTATATTCTGTCAAAAAAGTACAAGAAATTGGTCAATAAAACACAAAATGTTTAATATTTATCCAAATTTATTGTATCGCCTTCAAAGCAGGCCCCTTCCGAAATAATATTCTTATGCCAATGAATGAGTGAGATGGTGCGTTGTCGTGATGTAAAATCCAAGAGTTTTCTTTCTACAAATCTGGCCTTTTTCGATGAACTTGCTCCCTCACACGCCGCATAACGCTCAAATAATATTCTTTATTTAATGTATGACTTTCTGCCGAGAAATTCCGAGTGCACACAAAGAAAACACTCAACATCCCTTTAACTTTTGATCGACTTTGAAATGGTTTTTTCGGTTTCGGCTCAGCTGGAAGGCGCCATTCCGAAGCTTGTTGACTGATTTGCATGTCAAACCCGTATACCCATGTCTCATCACCGGTTACAATGCGTTTTATGAATGTGGGGTCGGAATTGACCTGTTCTAGCATGCCTTCATTGACCTTTACGCGATTGAGTTTTTGAAGCAAATTCAGGTAATTCGGCATAAGCCGAAGGGCAACGCGTTTCATGCCCAAACAGTCCCTTAAAATTGTACGAATTGATTCGTTAGAAACAGAAAGATCAGCGGCTATCTCTCTCAAACTTAAATAGCGATTTTCAGTAACTATTTCCTTCACTTTAGTGATGTTAACTTCAGTTGAAGACATTGATGGCCGATCAGAGCGTGCCAAATCTTCCACCACATCTCGACTGCTTTTGAATGCACTATACCACTATATTGCACGTATTTTGATAAAGTAGATTCACCATAAGCCTTCTGTAACATTTTCAGCGACTCGGTACACAAAATTCCATTCACAATGCAAAATTTAAGACAAATTCTTTGTTCGATGTTTTTATCCATTGTAAAAATCGTAAAACACACTTGAGATGAACTGATAAAATCGAGCACCGTAAACAAACTAAATGACATATGACGTTCAAACTCCGCATCAGTATAGAGGACAGTTGTACCAACTTAGCGATAAAAAGAATTTTGACACCACTGTAAAACAAGTGCCGGAATTTAAATACTTATAAAAGGAGGCTGGTCCAATTAGAAATTAAATATAGGGTAAGAAAACTGTCGGCTATATCAATATTACTGATATGAACTCTAGGTCACTAATAAATATTTAACAAGAAGACTCACAGCCACTGAAATGGACTATTTCAGTGAGAGAGCAGGAATATCCCGATTACAGCACATACCAAACACAGACATCCTGAACTGCATATCCGTCAGACATAATCGTATCGAAAAAAAAGGTTTGGTTCATCTTACGAGGATGGTGAACAATCGATGGTCTAAGAGATTGTTCCATTAAGCTCCATAAATCTATTGATTATATACAAGGTGTCCCATAAGAAAGTTTCTATTTCATTGGCTCACTGCGTTATTGCAAAAATTGTGAGAGGTGCGGGCACGTGTCAATCGGTATAAGTAATTTAGTCGGTATGAAGCGTTTCTCGGGAGCAGACCGTGCATTGTGTTTGTGAGGATTTTACAAAATTTTCATCTCAACGCTCATTTTCCGAACCCGAAACACAAGCATCAAAAATCCCTACATTCGCTGTCAGTCACTGTATGGGCTGTAATGTGAGCGCGAGGAATAATCGGCCCGTACTTTTTTGAAGACGGTAGAGGACACGCTGTTATCGTCAATTTAGAGCGTTATGTGGAAATGTTGGACAATTTTTTGATACCTAATTTGCAAAACTTTGCTGGTTATAATTAAAGAACATGGTTTCAGCAGGACCGAGCAATGTCACACACTTCCAACACGTCTCTGCCACGATTTCGTAAAATTTTCCAAATTGATTTCCAGAAGAGGTGACATAAATTGGCCTCCACGTAATCCTGATTTCAGCTCTATGAACTTTTTCTTGTGGGGCTATCTAATATCGAAAGTCTACGTCAATAAAGCGGCTTCTTTGGTGCCGTTAAAAGAAAATATCCGACACGAAATGCAGCCATTCAAGAAATTATGTGCCGAGCAGTCCTAAGAAATTTTGCTGTTCGTTTAGATGAGTGCCATGAGTGTGAAGATTTACATTTGGATGACATTATTTTTAAATAGTATTTCCTAAAATATATATTTCAATAATTAATTAAGGGCTTTTTGATGGACCTCTCTCTTTTATTTAGATTGCTATATCAAAGAGAAACTTTCTTTTGAGATACATTGTATATGTAATATATATATATATATATATATATATATATATATATATATATATATATATATATATATATATATATACATGTCTATTTGCAAAATACCCTTGAAGACCACCAGATATTTCCTCTGTTAACTCAAAAAGGTGACCACGAAGTGACCACTTCGGCTGGAGACAAATAAAAAAGTCAAACGGAACCATGTTGGATGAACCAATGGATTACTACGACTATGGATCATGAACCAATAGATCATGGAACAAAGTTAAATACACCATATAAGGTGATAACGTAGATCATTATCGCAGTTCGAAATGAAAGACATTTTTTTTCATTATTCCATTGCTTTTTTTTCATCAAAAATTTTTTCACCCGAATAACGTATAACATTCAAAAAAATACCTCCAAATATATCTAGCTTGGAGATAGGTAAAACAAAGTAATCTACATTATGTTTATTTATAAACGTGAAATAAATATGAAATGAAAATAAGTAATAGAACGTTCATAATACTAATTCAGCGAAGGATGCCATGGTTGGGGGAAAGAAAAATTGGCCAACTCCAGGTGATTTGAAAAAAATCCGCGGTCTAAGCTGGAAATGTGTAGCACAAAACAGAGATGTCCGAAGCTGGACGTTATGGAGAGCAGAAGGAGAAGGGGCTAGGAACGTTGCTATTGGATTGCAATATTGAGTCACATCTGCCGCTTTTAATAAATAACCAAAGTCTTAAAATGTTCAATAACATTTTTTGCATAATTTTAAACATTGTTACATACCGTTTTAGGGTTAGAGGCGCATCAGCAACTGAGGCTATTTAGCAACTAGACCTACAGCATAACGTGAGCTCCGAACCACAATCAACCCTTGGTTTTGTGCTTAACCGTAAGTTTCCCGAGAAGCCTACCAACTGGCAACTCGATGCAACACATTAATCAATAACTCCCCGGTCTGGCATATAGATGGCGTCACTTACGAAAAATCCTTACCAGTGGTCGATTGTGCCAATTTCATTGTCAATATTTCATGACAATCTGTCTACTAGTTTCTGAGTTATTTTGCTTTACGTTACTTTTGTTATGTTTACAACAATGGAAATATATATTTTCTTGCGTTGATTAAATGTGAGCCGTTAGCTGCAATGCAGCTTTGTGCTCTTTTTAACACATTATCTATAACTTTTGTCAGCATAGCTGGTGTTAATGCAATTATTTCAGCACTGGATGATATTTTTGAGTTGCTGTATGGTTTGGGTCTTATTTATATAAATCTTTCTTTTCAAAAATTCCTATAAAAATAAACCGGAGTCGTTAAATCAGGAGATCTAGGCGGCCACAATAAATCTCCATTTCGAAAAATTAAATCCATTAGGAAAAATGTTTATCAAAATGTTGATTGTTTCACATGAGCTGTGTGTTGTGGCACTATCTTGCTGCAACCACATACTTTCCAGTTCTTGCTCTTCCAATTGAAACACCAAAAAGTTAGAATCATGTGTCTATAGCGTTCACTGGAACTGTATTTTTACTGCTGTCTTCAAAATAATATGGTGCAATGGTATTTTGAGCATGAATGCCGCGCCATACTGTAACTTTAATTTGATGTGATGGCGTTTAATGAATGTGGTGAGGATTCTCTCTTTCCCAGAAACGGCTATTCTGTTTGTTTGTTCTGATGAAAATGAGGAAGACATTTTTTTGAGTGGTGGCATTACAGTATTCAAATCGTTTATTACTGTCTGTATATAACCGGTTTTGACAAATAGAGCAAATTATTTCCCAATATTCGTCATAAACTGCGTAGAGAAATTCCCAACTGTTCGGAATTTTTGAAATTGATTCAAGAAACGATAAATTGACATTTTATGAGACACCTGATGATTAAGATATTTTCGCTTAAATTCACATTGAGCTGAAATAATTAAATTATCCTTTAATGGGTTTCCTAATAAGAGTGAGTGAATTTGAATAGGTATGGCATACCCATGTGCTCCTGAAACGAGAAGCCCAGAAGTGTTTCTCTTGAGGGTTAAACATTTTGATGAAGAAAAATGCCGTTGAAGTAAAACAATGGCTTGATAAATATTACCCGGACTCTGACCCAGGAAAATCAACCTTAACTGATTGGTATGCTCAAATCAAACGTGGAGGTACAAACACCGATAATGCTGAACGCTCTGGACGTCCAAATCAGGTGGTTACACCAGAAAACATCAGAAAAATTCATCAAATTATTTCGCTAAACCGTAAAGTAAAGCTGCAGGAGATAGATGATATCATGAAGATATAGAAAGGAAATGTTTACACCATTTTTCTTGAACATTTGGAAATGTGAAAATTGCTATCGAAATGGGTACCGCGTTTGCTCACAGCGGACCAAAAACAACAACGTATTGATGATTCTGAACAATATTTGGAGTTGTTTAAGCGAGATAAAAATGATTTTTTCATGCGGTATGTGACAACGGATGAAACATGGATCCATCACTACACTGCGGAGTCAAATCAGCAGTCAGCTGAGTGGAGAGCAGGCGGTGAAAGTAGTCCAAAGCGACCAAAAACACAACCATCGACAGTCAAGGTTATGGCCTCTGTATTTTGGGATGCGCATGGGATATTGTTCATCGATTATCTCAAGAAAGGTAAAATCATTAGTAGCGAATAGTACATAGCGTTATTAGTGCGTTTGAAGGACGATATCGCAAAAAAAGACTCCAGATGAACAAAAAAGTGTTAGGTAATTGAGTTATTGACGTTAGGGAGAGCAGAAGGAGAAGGGGCTAGGAACGTTGCTATTGGATTGCAATATTGAGTCACATCTGCCGCTTTTAATAAATAACCAAAGTCTTAAAATGTTCAATAACATTTTTCGCATAATTTTAAACATTGTTACATACAGTTTTAGGGTTAGAGGCGCATCAGCAACTGAGGCTATTTAGCAACTAGACCTACAGCATACCGTGAGCTCCGAACCACAATCAACCCTTGGTTTTGTGCAAGGACGATATCGCAAAAAAAGACTCCACATGAACAAAAAAGTGTTTTTTCACCAAGACAATGCACCGTGTCATAAATCGTAGCCAAAGATGGCCAAATTGCATGAATTACACTTCGAATTGTTTCCTCATCCATCGTATTCTCCAGTTCTCCGCCCGCAGCGACTATGTCCTGTTCTCTCCAAGAAATTTCACTCCAACGAAGAGATAATTGCCAAAACTGAGGAGAAATTATCGTTCTATATAAAAGGTGTAGAAATGTTAGAAAAACGTTGGAATGATTATATTGCTCTTCAAGAATATATTAATGAATAAAGTCGAAATTTGCAAAAAAAGTGTTTTATTTGTCAGACTGAGGACTTATTAACCAATGTGTTGGAATAGGTGTCAGAAGGCATCAGGTCTTACCAGGCTCGTGCCTGAGGAAAAATTCCTTGTCGAATGTTACACTTTTGCATGTTGAAATGCAGTATGCAAGCCTCGTTACTTCTTGGAGGGTACTAACCCATCCAACTACTAACCACAACAAGCGACGTTGCATTTGTACATCTGAGTCGCCGGATTACTGGAGATGCCAACCTCCCGGTTCATAATTGTTGTTCCACTTCGCGAATGACATATGTGAATGTTTCTACAACGCTTTGGAGTTATTTTTATAGACCTTTTCTGTAATATACATTCAAAGAAAGTAATGATGTTCTCGGTGGTCAATCTTCATCGCCATTTAACAAGAAAATATATTAGAAAATTTGGTTTGTATCGAATCTATTAATTCCGTAATTCGGTGTAATGTTGGGCCATCCTCAAAAAACGAGAAAACAAGATAACAGGTGTCCAATATTGTTATTCATTTTTGTAGATATAATTAATAGAAGTCGATTTAAGGTATAATGATTTTATTATTATAACATTATAGTACAGTGTTTGGAAATTTATTTACCAAAAATAATACTGTTAACTTCGCTTCCGTATGGATTGGCATGGATTTTCTCTAACCGACTCTCGCACACGTTCAATATTGTTTGAATCTCTGCTTAGCCTTGGACGAACCGTAGACGGTAAATTTAGAGTTGACCCTGTAGTTTCAAATTTTTGTATCCATTTCTTTTTTAAATTAGTACTTGGCGCCTCGTTTATGTCGTGTAAATTATATTCGGCCCTATAAAGATGACGAGCCATAATAAGCGAATTGTTGTTTTGATAATATGGGCGAACACAGAAAATACGTTGTTGTCCGGTGAAACATTCTATGACAACTAATTTTCCCTGAACCAAGCTTCGATGTAAAATTAACGCGGCCAGCGCGTTATGCGTCATCTAGGAGCAAACAAGTAATTAAATATGAACAACATTTCTGGACACCTGGTACTACCTATGTCTATATTGTACAGTTCCAACCACAAAAAATGTGCCGGTAACTCCGCAGGAACTTAAATAATATAAAACACTGTCATTTTCTGAATATAGTGTAGCAAGCATTTATCTGGGCCGTTCATTATACATATGTTATTAGTATAAAATATAGAACTTTTTTGGTTGGATTAATATTGGTTTGGAAGGAATATCTCTAACGCTAAAATTTCATTGACTTCCAGTTGAAATAATCGTTCTTCCATTTTCAAAGTAAATAACGATTTTTGTTCCACTTTTGAATAGCTCTCAATTTTCAAAATTCCTGAGTTTTTAACTTATTTTGAAACTAAAAATGGAAAAAAAAACAATAAGATATCTAAAATAAAACGGGAAAACTTCTTTAGCATCACCTTGTATGTATAGAATAAATCAATAAGTTGTTCAGACTACTTGTTGGATAAGAAGAAATGTATATCGTATTGACTAATATGATATATTAGTTAAATGTGCAGACCGACAACTTTGCTTTTAAAAAATTTATTTTACAATAAGGGCACTTAACTAATGAAACAATATTATGAACAGCAATACAGTTTTGACACTATAATATTGAGTAACATTAACATTACAATTCTTTACTTATATACTATAACAATGCCTTAGTCAGCGCTAGGCAAGCGATAACCATCGGTTTGGGGTTATGACTCCTCCACCCTTAGTTTTTTCGACGTCCTCGTCGACAAGTTTTTGTAGTAGTTTTATTAGAACAGATTTGTCAATTTTCTGTTTTTGCCATAGATATATCACTAAAGCTATAACAAAGAGGAACATAATACATATGATTATAGATATAATATGAGCCTGTTGTTGAGATATAACATCTTGCATATTTAGTGGCTCCATTAAATCTTCTATGCTTTTCTAGGGATTCTCTGAGTATTTGATTTGTAAATCTAATGTTAAATTAGAGTCCTGGATTTTGTCACTTGTTGGAATTTGTAAGGAAATATTATTAATTTCTAATGAATATTTATGTTGGCCGATGATCACATCGCATTGGCTCTGAATAAGGTTACAATGTTGAAGATTAGTTTTTTTGAAATTGGAAACAATTTTCATATATTGTTTCTACAGTTTTCATACATAGCAAGAGTGATTTATGATAAGTTAGTGCATGTACTTTATAGTTATTTTGAATAACAGCATATAGACAGTCTTTTGGAAAAGAACATCCATTGGCAATAGGGTTAGAACAGATCCAATTTGTGTTAGCTTCTTCGCATTGTTCGTATCATAAATTGTTACAATAATATTTACTAGGTATTATCATTATTTTACAATCATTCCTAGGTATAGGGTATACAAATTTTAAATTACATAAATTTCTTTCAAAGATCGGTATCCTAATAACTAAAATTGCCATTTCAGTTAATATCATAATACCGGTTTTGCAAATTAGTGTAAGTTCAGACAAATGTTTTATTAGCCATAGAGCATTTTTGGGATAGTGTACTTCTAGATATTTCCACATGTCTTTAATATCATTTACATTTAATATTTCGGGGTCTAACGTCTTTAAATGCGCAAAGGATATGATGCGTAGTAGTTTTTCTAAAAAATTATTTAATTGACTAATTTGTACATATTGGTGTTGCATCGTAAGCATTAGATTCACCTCGTCACTAGACTTCAAGATTGCATAGCGAATAGTTTTGGTATTTTCGTCTACGAGTTTCATATTATTTTCCAGTTTGCTGATAATGTTACAGGCGAATAAACTGAGGTCATTTATCTTATGCATGGTATTTAACAGATTATGTTTTAAAATCTGCAGATTTTGCGTTATTGTTTCTAGCTCATTGTTGTCTAAGTTTCCTGTAATGAACTTGATACCGTTTCCAAGGAAGCTTATTAACCCACGTTTCCTGCGACTTGAATCGTTAGTTTCGTAATTATTCAATTTTGCATGTGTCGTATGTGTTATTGAATGCTTCAAAGATATATTGAAAATGGGTCGACGTTAAATTTTTGTTTTGCTTATTTATGATTTATAAAAAGAACATTGTTGAATAAACTAGTTAACGTAAATTTTAATTTTGTCATATTAAAAGGACTATATGTTGTATGATAATGACTTACAACTAAAGAAGGCGATATGTCTTCAGTGAAATAGCCATTATTTAATAGCTGGTGTACCTGAAGTGCTTGGCATTGGTTCGATGGACTCTGCACTGTCAGGAGCAGGAGGCTGAAAGGGAGTACGAGTCTTTCTAAGTCTCTTGATTTTTCTTACGTGTTTTTTTCTTTGAAATGCCTGTTATCTTATTTTTGTTTGTTTCGGTAACTTTAGTCGGTATGTACTGAGGGTTCATTTTATTGCGTAGGGTGTTTTTCCTATAGATAGTCTGATCGGGAATTATTTCAGGGGGTTGTTCTGTATTATTATTTTGTTTTTGTATATTAGGTTCATTAAGGTAGGGGCCATATAGTATTGAAAATGGAGAGTGACCCGTGGTCGAATGAATACTTTGATTGTATATTAATATAGCGGAAGTCATTAAAGTTTTTGGCGTTTCATCAGGATTTTGCAAGTTCAGAACTCGTAATTTTTCTAATAATGTGGAATGTAGTCTTTCTATTGGGCTATTGGAAGATGAATTTCCAGATGTCGTGTAGTGGACTTCTATACAGAATAACTGACAGAATTCTTTGAAAAGGTTATTTTTAAATTCTGCACCATTGTCAACGACAATTTTCGAGGGAGAATTATGATGGTAGAAATAGTGCCTTAATTTTCCAGCGATGGTAACTGCATTTTTGTCAGTTACGAAATAAGCTTGAGCATATTTTGAAAATGAATCGATGATAGTTAAAAAATGGCAGTTTAGGAATTGAAATATATCGAGATGTAGAGTCTTAAAAGGTTTTTCTGCTAAAAGAGGGCCTTCATAAGCTATTTTGTAGGGATGCCTTTCGTATTTACTTTGCAAGCAAATTTCACACATATTCACGATGTTAGTGATAGAATCTCTTAAGTTGGGCCAATAATATGTTTGCTTAAGATGATTGTACGTTTCTGTTATGCTGTTATGATTGGTTTGATGATATTTGGAAATAATTTCTTTTTGTTGGTTAGTGTCAGTGATGTCAGTCAAATATATGTTAGAAAAAATTAGCTTTGCGGATGGGTTCAAGTTTGCATTGATGATTCTTTAGAATTTTATTCTCAGATCTGGAATATATTGTGAAAAAAATATTGAAAGAAATATTGTGAAAGACGGGTCAGGTCTAATTACTTCTTTCAATATTTTGATTATATCCTCTTGACGTTCCGTCTTGGAGATTTCAATATAATGGTGATTTTTCTTAAAAGGTTTTGAATATGATTTTTTGAATTTTTGACCATAATTAATTATTAGGCGATTCGTGGCACAGTTAACAGGTAATTCAGATATCGGGAGATATTTTCCTCGGGTGTCATTGTTGGAATGTATAGTAATGTCGCAGGTGACATCTTCGTCTCTTGTTTTCTGGTATGATTTTATTTGTCTACGTTTTTGTTAAGATCTTTTACTTGGTTTGAAATAATTTCGTTATATTTTTCGCTATGGACAAAGTCTGCAAGATCGAATTCGGCGAGATTGGCAACTGTATCGTCAGTTTTTGGATTCGTGAATATTAAGTTCGATACGGGAGAGAGCATCGGCAACGACATTCTCTTTTTCCAATTTGAGTCTCCATCGAATTAAACGGGAGTTGGGTTCTTTTATCTTGGAGAGCCAAATTAAAGGATTGTGGTCTGTTTCTATAATGAACCTTATAAATACCCCAAAAATAATATATAAATAGCCCAATAGCGAAAGTGTTTAGTAGATTCAACTACAGATAAAAGTTCTCTCTCAATAGTAGAGTCATTTCTCTCAGCTGTATTGAGAGTTCTGGAATAGAACGCAATGAGGTGTTCGTTTTGAGAAAGGACGCTTCCTATTGCTATGTTCGAAGCATCTGTGGTTAATTTGAATGGTTTACTAAGGTCGGGGTATTGTAGAATAGGACAGTTGAGATTAGCTCTTTGCATTTTTGGAAGGCATTTTTGTATTCAGAATTTTCAGTATCGACAGAACTACCTTTTCGTAGGCATTTGGTTAATGGAAAGGTGATTCGTGAAAAATTCTTTATAAATCTTCTGTAATAGCCTACCAGTTCCAAAAACGCTTTTATTTTTTTTTGGCTTTTTGGGATGGGATAAGGTTGGATGGCTTCAACTTTTGTTGGATTTGATTTTATCCCTTCTGAAGTGATAACATGCCCTAAGAAGGCAACTTCTTTGCAAAGGAATTCGAATTTATCGGACTGTACTTTCAAGTTTACTTCTTTCAATTTTTTCAGTATAATTTGAATATGATCGATGTGTTCTGAAAGAGATTTAGAAAAGATAACATCATCCATATAAACTAAGCAGAATTTATAGATATATTCTCTTAATATTTCGTTCATCATTCGTTAAAATGTGATAGGGGCATTTTTGAGGCCAAATGGCATTCTGAGGTACTCAAAATGACCATTATTTACAGTAAATTCCGTTTTTTCAATGGATTTTGGGCTCATTTCAATTTGGTGGAAACCTTGAGCTAAATCAAGAGTGGTGAAATAAGTGCATTTTCCCAGATTATCGAGAATGTCGTCTATGCGTGGGAGTGGCCATTTCTCTTCAACTGTCACATCGTTAAGTTGGCGGTAATCGATCACTAGTCTAAACTTCTTTTTACCACTAACATCAGCCTTTTTTGAAACGATCCATACTGGGGCGGAATAAGGTGATATCAAGGGTCGAATTGTTTTATTGTTTAATAGTTTCTGAATTTGATCTTGTATTTCCTGATTCATGGAAGGTGGATGTCTATAAGATTTTACATAGGCAGGACGATCATTTGCTGTACGGATACCGTGTTTCGTCTAGCTGGTAAAAGAGAGGTCACATCCTTCGTGGTACATAATATCTTTGAAATCGTGAATAAGAGGTATGATCGATTTCTCTACAAGGGATCTAATCTTAGTTGTTTTGTCGGGTCGAATTTTTGTCTGTTTAATTAGCGAGGAAGGTCTATTAAATCGAATTGATTTTGGGGAATAACTTTTAGTCTTTAATGAAAATTAATACTAACTTCAGGAGTAGGATTCGGAATTTTACAATATTCATTATTTACATTGATTATACTATCAGGTATAATATGATCTTCAATTGTAAGAGAAGGTAAGATAGCAACGCCGTTTTCGTGATTTACCGGAATAACGAGATAATTATTATGAAAATTGTGGCTTGGTCGAGCTAAAGGTTTGTTATAAGCGAGAGAAAATGGAATTTTTATATTTTGAAGTGTTAGAATTTTCTTTTCGTAGTCTATTAGTGCGTGTAAGTTTCTCAGATCCTTTGTTCCTATCAGTGCATCGAAATCATTATGCAAATTTAACACTCCCATTCTAATATCATTTTTAAGTCCCAATTCTTTTAATAAAGGTATTATTAAATTTTTATCTTCTTTATATGTAGTTTTACAAGCTGTAACTTTAAAGGGTTCGAAAAAGAGGTTTTCTGGAAATACATTAGCGATTTTCGGTGTTATTACGGAATTGGTAGCACCGGAATCTAATAAGGACAGATATTTGCATTTGGGGAAGATAGAAATATGGTAACTCGATCCGTTGGGCTATGTTGTTTAAGTTTGATGGCAGATAAGGGCCTATGTTGTAAAAATTTGCAGGTATATTATCTAGGTTATCTTCAACGTATCGTTCTCCAGTAGGGTGGGTGACATAATTCGGTGTGAGACATTTCTGAAGGGAAATCTTCTTGTTGGAAATGATATTTTGAATAGTTATAGCCTTAAGGGGGTTTGGAAGGTTCCTCTATGAAATATTCTTCGTTATAAAGTTCAGTATACGTCTCCACATTTGTTAGTTCTTGATAGACAAATTTTCTCGGACCTGTTGGTTGAAAAGCGTTGGGATACCTATGAGGTGGTCGATTCTGGAGTATTCTCGAAGGACCTCCAGTGGAAATAGACATAGGTGTAGAGGCATCTAGTTTAATAGGTTTATTGTTTTGTGGTGCAAAACTATTACTGGGTTTGCCGAACACTTGAGCGTTTGTCGGATAATACCTCGGAACTGGTCGAGGTAGAATGTGTTTTTTTTTTAATTTTCAGTTTAGGGCCGCGTCAGCAACTGAGGCCATTTGGCAGCCCATAAAGAATTTATGCATAATAAAGAGTGTATATATAAGAACTAATGAAAATGAAATATAGTTAATATTGTATATAAAGTGTATACTGAAAGTAATATGAAATATAGAGTGTATTCCATATTCCAATGGATCTCAAACGTTAAAAGGCAGTAGACCGTAAATAAAGGAACAGCCAGATGTAATGCATGGAATAGCTTAATTAAGAGAAGGGAGTAGGTAAAAATTTTAAGGGAAAGAGGAGTTTAAAGATAACGGAGATGGATTATATCAAAGGAAAGTAGGAAGAGGATCGGAGGAATTCAAAAAGAGAACTGGAGTAATGAGGGGACAAAATAGATGGAAGGTCTCTGGGAAGTCTATGTCTTTGTGTTAGAGCAGATAGCGAAGGGCACCCTAGTAAGACGTGACGAACAGAAAGAGGAGCATCACATAAGGTACATACTGATGGAGGGTCGCCACTTATTAGATGACCATGTGAGAAGCGACAGTGCCCAATTCTAAGCCTATTCCACTTTACAAAAAGATGACGGTCGAGAGCTGGAGGGGGACTACATTCGAAGAATTTAGGCTTCACTGTATATAACTTAGAGGCGTAACCCAAAGTATCCCAGTCGAATTGAACAATATCTTGAACAATTAGTGAGATACAGGAGAAAGCATCCCGGTGATGGAAAAGGGGCAAGATAGGAAGATTTTCTTTTAGAGCCATTTTGGCGTAGAAGTCTGATCGTTCATTACCTAATATGCCTGCGTGGCCAGGAATCCAAAGGAATTTTACTACTGACCCTTTAGATTGGGATTCATGGATGAGGGAAAGAATGTTAACAACTAGAGGCGAAGGTAGGGGAGAAACAAGAGATTGAAGAGAACTTAAGGAATCAGAGCAGATAAGCCAATTGGAATTTGGACGGGAGAGTATATAAGAAATGGCCTCTCTAATGGCTAAAAGTTCGGCGGAAAGGATACTATTCCAGGTGTGAAGACGAAAAACACAAGTAAAATTATCGTGAACGAAGGCTGAACTCACTCCATCGATTGACTTGGAGCCATCAGTGTAAATGATGTTATTAAGTTGGAGGTCTTGAATGATTTTAAGGAAGGTGGTTGCAGGAGAAGGGAGACCAGAAAAAGGTATGTTATATGGAAGAAGGCTGAAATTAGGGACACAGCGCTGAAGTAACCATGGCGGCTTGTGGGGGAAAGTTATTGGGTGACAGGGGGGCAAAGAAATACCAGAGTCAAGAAGAAAATTGAAAAGAGCCGTGTCCGAACTCTTTAATCGCTGAGAAAAAACTTGGTTGGGGAAATCAAGAGAGCCAAAGAAAGATTGATAAGAAGGAATGAAGGGTCTACATCTAAGACGCGGGGGCTTACATGCGGGGGCAGACATGTAGGCGATGCAACCATAGTCAACTTTTGGCCTGATGAGGGATTTGTAAAGGTGGAGAAGGATGAGGTGGTCACAGCCCCATTTTTGATGAGAGAGCCATTTTAATATACCAAGGTCCCGAGATGTATGGGATTTAAGAAGCGAAAGATGTTCTTTCCAATTTAGTCTGCTGTCAAAAGTGGCAATTTCGCTTTCGACAGAAGTGGATAGAAGATGATTTATTTGGCGAGAAGGAGAAGCCAAAGTTAGATGACCATTTCGTGAGGGAGTTAAGAGAGCGTTGAAGAACTCTCTCACAGGTTCTGGGGCTAGGAGAAGCGTAATAGAGTAGAATATCATCTGCATAGAGTTTAAAGGAAATAGAGTTAGGGGGGAAGGAGCAGATGCTATTTATAGCAATGTTAAACAGGGACTAAGCACAGACCCATTTTCAACACAATTTTCAACCCACAAGTCCATTTTCAAGGGGGAAGGAATCAGATAAGGTGCCATTGACACGAACTTGAAATGACCTGAAAGACATGAAGTTGTGGATGTATTTCAGGAAATTACCTCTCACACCCCAAGAATGAAGAGTGGCAGTAATATTATAACGCCAGACTGTGTCAAAAGCATTGCTAAGATCTAGAGATACTGCTATAAGATGATGTCCCTTAGCGAAGGATAACGAAATATCATTTTCCAAACCCACAAGATGGTCAAGGGTAGACCTGTGAGGTCTAAAACCCAGCTGGTTATCATGGATGAGTGAGTGAGATTCAAGAAACCAGGAAAGTCGGAAGTGTACCATCCGCTCCAGCAGCTTTCCCAGATGACTAGTAAGAACGATAGGACGATAACTTAGAGGAGAGGTCCTAGATTTATTGGGTTTGTGGATAGGTATAAGAATAGATTTATGCCAGGAAGAAGGAAATGTTCCAGTTGACCACAGATCATTAAAAATTAGGAGGAGAAGGGATAAAGCCCGATCTGGAAGGTTCGAGATCATGGGGACAAGAATGCCATCTGAACCAGGAGAGGAATGTTTGCAACGACGAATGGCACGAGACAACTCTGTAAGAGAAAACTGGGAGTTTAGTGGAGAGACAGAAGGCTCATGAAAATTGTGAAGAAATTCTACCTGAGCTTTTCTGAGACGAAAAGAGGGACCGAGGTTGCGATCACTGGAGACAAAAGAGTAATGGGTTGCTAGAGAATTAGCTACAAGGGTGCGATCAGTGATCCACTTTCCGTCAACCAGAAGACCATTGATGTGGCCGCAGGAATTAGCACGAAGACGATGGACTCTATTCCAGAAGTCCTGGCTAGAAGAGCATTGATTAAAAGAGTGTACAAAAAGCGACCAGGAGTTTCGCTTAGCACGAGTAATAGTACGTTTGGCCTGAGCTCGGAGCCTCTTGAAGGCTATGAGGTTCTCCATTGAAGGGTATCGTTTGAACTTATTGAGAGCTGTTTTACGGGCTTTAATAACAGAACGGCATTCTGAGTTCCACCAAGGAACAGGAGGGCGGGAAGAATGAAGGTTATTGACAAGGATGGCTAGTACCGCCGACTGCTGAATTGCATGAGTGAAGCATTCAATGTTACCATCACAGTCTCCTTCAACAAATATGGGACATTGAAACGAGGATCGATAGAGCTCCCAGTCTGCCTGGGATATTTTATATATTTTGCGGGGTGAAAGAGGGATATTAGAGTTGCTTTCGGAGAGGATAATGGAGAAGTGATCACTACCATGAAGGTCCTCAAGAGGGCTCCAAAGCAGCGAAAGAACAAGGGAGGGAGAGCAGAGAGACAAGTCGATACAGGAGAATGTCCCATTGGCAGAACTGAAATGAGTGTGGGATAATGAGTTGAGAATGGATAAATTAAATTGATCAATAACATTCTGTATCATTGTTCCACGGGTGTCAGAATGGGAGAAACCCCACAATGGATTGTGGGCGTTAAAGTCTCCACATAGGAGGAAAGGAGGAGGGAGCTGATGGACCAAGTCAATAAGATCTTCAGAGGAGACGGGGTCAGAGGGGGAGAGCTAAAGACAACAGATAGTGATGAGGCGATCAAGACCAACTCTAATTGCCACAGCTTCTAAGGGTGAGGTAAGGGTAACTGAAGAGATGTCGATAGATGAATGAGAAAGAATGGCTACACCTTCAGCAGCTCGATTGGCATCTAACCGATCATTTCTAGTAATGGAATAGTTTTTTAGAGAAGGGTTGCAAGAGGGTTTAAGATTAGTTTCTTGGAGAAGAATTAAAGCTGGGTGAAAATATCCAATAAGGAGTTTAAGGTCTTCCATACGATGTAGCAGACCGTTAATGCTCCATTGGATTATGGCATTGAAGAGAAAGAGAGTAGAGATTATGTAGTAGGGCGGGAAATCTTACCTCCTGAAGAGGAGGCTTGGGATTTAGAGCAAGAAGAGACAGTTTAGAATTGAGATTTAGCTTTAGTGTGAGAGGAAGAAGATTTAGACCAGTTATTGGAGGTTAAGTCTGTGTCCATGTCAATCCCGCTAGTGTGTCTACTGGAAGGACGAGATGATTTGGCAGATTTAGATAAAGAGGAAAGGGAAGAAGCTTTCGAAGATGAGACCGGCTGAGAAGTTGAAGGGTTAGAGGAGGTTTGGTTGATATGTTTGGAAGGTGGAGAGTTGGAAAATAAAGAGGATGAAGGATTGCGAGAAAGATGAGGAGGGATAAGGGCACTAGATGAGAGAGAAAGAGGAGTGGTGGGGGAAATAGATGTTTTACGAGGTAGAGGAAGGGGCTGTGCCAGACGGCCCTGAGAAGCAGCGGAAGTTGATGGAGGTAAATCACATTGAGTGGCAATTGAATTCGAGGACTTTGACTTGGTGACGACCGTAGCATACGAAGTTACTAGGAGGCAAAGAGGGGTTTAGAGAACGGAATTTCGTGCGAGCTTCAAAATATGAAATTTTTTCTAAAGTTTTTAGCTTTTGAATGGAAAACTCCTCTTTAAATTTAGGGCAACCTTTGTAACGAGGGGAATGCTCCCCTGAGCAATTAGGACAAATAGAAGGGGAAGAGCAGGCAGTATCTCCATGTGAAGATTTGCCACAGGACGGGCAGATCGCGAGAGAGTTACATCTAGCTGAAATATGTCCAAATTTTTGACAAGTAAAACATCTAAGTGGATTCGGAATATATGGTTTAACGTTTAGAACCATAAAACCAGCCTTGATGCGTTCAGGAAGTTTTTGTCTTCTAAAAGTCAGAATTATGTTAGGTGAAGGAGATAGGATGCCATCTTTACGGGAAAGAATTCTTTTAACCGCCACTACACCGAGGGGAGCAAGATTTGCTAAAATTTCTTCCTCATTGCAAACTAAGAGATCCTGACTGTAAATTACTCCTTTGCAAAAATTGAGTGATCTATGGGGCTCAACCTTAATTTCATATTCATGAAGTTTTTGTAATTTGCAGAGGAGATCTGACTGTTTAAGAGTCTTAGTGACAAGAAGCAGCGTTCCATTTCTAAGTTTCTTTACTGATTCAATATCTCCAATAGAACCGGATATGGCTTTTGCTAAAATAAATGGCGATACTTTTTCAAAGGAATCATCTATCCTGCTAATAATAAAATATCTATCAAAATCAGAGCTTTGTAACGAAGAAGGAGACTCAGTCCTGGGTCTTTTCGACCCTGGAATGAGGGGAAAGGAGGAATTATTGAATAAAAAATCCATGGAATCCCACGAGTAAGGATGAAAGAACTGACCACCGGGGCAGTGCACCTTACCCCGGCTACCCTAATTACACTGGAGGGACGGGAGGTACTCCAGAGGCACCGTTCACGACACCCGATATCCTCAGGTGCCACTCAGCCCTTACCACGGTACGCATAACAGCTTAGCTTAAAGAAAGACTCGAGTCCGGGGGCGTCAATCCCCGCACCTAGAGACAACTCCAGGTCCCGTGGGAAATATGCTAGTTTTGGTCCACCCCGGGTATTTCATTTCCCCGATACCACCCTTTTCAGGGAAGCATTCCCCAATCCGCCACCTGGGGAGGCGCCCGATGGAGGACTAGCAACCCCACACGGGTGAATGTGAATTGGTTGAGTAAGAAATCTCGACTGTTGCGTTTGCGGAAGATTAATTGGATGTTGAAAGGAGTTGAATGGTTTTTGAAACGGTGTTCTCATATCTTGGTGAAATATATTTGAATTATTTGCAAAGTTGACTTGCGATTCTATCATATTAAAGGCCACAACGTGCGCATAAGCGTTATCAAGTGTGTCAGGATTTTGTAGCATAAGCATTGCTTTCAAGGTTTATGGCGAATTTGCAGTTAAAATTAAAACGGCAGTTTTCTGTATTTGACTAAATAAAATTAATTTTGAATTTTGATCTTGAACTTCGCATTGTATTTTTGAAAATATTCTTTGGACAAATGCTTTAAGTCGATCTACGAAGTTAAGGATGTTTTCATTCTTATTTATTTTAATGTATCGCAATTGCTGCATTAAAATTTTATAAGTAATTGGACACCAAATTTATCTCTTAAGCTGTTTTTATTTCGAGCCAATTATGCAGATGTGCACCAAAATGCACCAAAATTACTTCATTTAGATTTTCATTATCGTTACTAGAATAAAGATAATGAAATTCGTCTATATAAATTAAGAAACTCTCCAAATGACTTTGAGCACCGGAAAAAGTTGGCAATAGCGACGTGTGGAATCTGATATTTTCCATGTTTGGTTGACTAGTATAATTAATATTAGAATCTAAACTTAAGTTACTTAAAAGGTTTAATAAATCTTCTTGATTTATTGAGTTTGAACTTGTTTCTGTACTCTGTCAATCACTTGACTTTCACTTAATCCTAATTTTGCCCTATTATTCAATAAAATATTTGTTAAACGTTTAGAAGTTTCAGACATTTACATAGAAATACGTAAAAATGGCAATTTAGTTTTAACTTACAATATAATCAAGGATGCATCCATAAAGCTTATGCTGTTCAGTTCCACAACCAAAGGGTTCCCTATAAAGGCGTAGCTGACTGGCGCACAGTGGCATTTTTTAGCAGTTTAGGCGATATAAATTAAAAATATTTTTTAAAACAAAATTTTAATATTTTTTTGTTTTGAAAAATTCTTTAATATTGTAATAATGATTAATGTTTGCTAATTAATCACCTATAGACATATTTATTTTACAATTTATACAAACTTAAATTAAAATAAATATAAATAAATCGGTGAAATAAATACCTACTCCTTTTCTAAGTTTTTGCAACAATAGAAAATGACCTAAATTTTGTAATAAGTATTATTATGCTTCTATACTATTACACTGCTTTAATATTTACTTTTTAATTATTTAAATATTTAGGAATATATTTTAAAAATATTTTTGAGAAAGAAAAAGAACTTTCAGATAGTAATATGTATTAAGTATTTCTAGTCAGTTTAAAAGTAAAAATATTTACATTCTATAGTAAAAAACATATGTACATTAAGTACTTTAACATTTTAAAAAATTCGTCAATATGAAAATCTTTAAATAATATTTGGGAAAATTCCCACAAAAATTCCACTTAGTTTATATTTGGATGTTGGAAAGACAATTTTTAAAAGAAAATGAACTAGAAGTAACTATTTTTTAAATCTTATCCAACAGGGAAATTTCAATTGTCAAGGTCAAGATTCAATTGTCAAATTTCAATTGTCAAAAAGTCAAGGTCAAGAAGGTTTATAATTTTAAGAAGATCTGTAGTCTGATAACATTTTTTTAAAATTAAAATTTAGGAAATATGTATGTATGTACCACCTAATGTGTTTTTCGTTTTTCCCAAATATTTTACTCTGAGCTACTATTGTATTTTTGTTCCATTTAAAATCCTCACCTAATAACTTTGACACACATGCTCTAACACTACCTTATTTTTCCTATTTTGATCGCGTTTTGTGACCCATACTTCATACAATTCTCTATTTTGTATTGACAACATGTCTAAATAAAAAGTAGTTTTTAGAAACAAGGTATTTTAAAACGCATTTAAAAATTAAAAATACATTTTTAGCTTTGTGATAAAATATTAAAAACGATAGGTGCGAACTAAAATGTATATGTATGTTATATCAACTTCTCGACCTCTAGGCCACCTCTAGCTACTACGCGACACCAACCAGTACGCAATCTTCAAGGTTTTCCTAGTAACAAGATACCCTTAATCTGCAATTCTCGCGATTCTACTGTTCTGGAGATATGAAAAACCACCCCTTTCAACCGCCAAGGGTTGATTTTTATTATTATTTTTTAAACAGAAGCTTTTTATTTTTTGATAACTTACTTATCGTAAAAACCACAAGGCTCTACCTTTTATAGTTCTCGGGATATAAAAACCCACCCCTTTCAACCCCCCAGGGTTTTTTTTATAAGAAATACAACTACAAAGGTAAACTTAAAATGCAAAAATTTCCAACTAGAAAAACTCCATTTTAAACAAAATCAAACATAGTCATTTAGATGGCACCCTTCTCCGCCCCCCGACCCCTCCTAAAGAGGAGAAGCTGTACATTTTGTAATGTTACATTATTATATCACTGGTACTGTAAACGCATATCAAATTTAAAGCTGATTGGGTATCAAAAGCAAAAACTGTTTTGTCCCTAACATAAAAATAGACTAACAAAATAATAACGTGAAGCTAAATAAAACTTTGTAAAAATCATATTTTTTAAAGAGGCGGCTGGGGGTGCCTAAACCACATATTAAATATTTAGAAAAATAACCAAATTTTACGACAAAAAATACCTTACCTTAATGTGGCGTAAAGCGCAGGTTTGCGGAGCTTGTAAACTTTAAAATACACAATATTTTTGGAACAAATAACATAAATTTTTAAAATGTCCTAAATATCACAAAATTTATCAAAAACTATATAATCAACTTCGAAGTATTTAAATAACTGCACTTTGGCGTTTTCATATCATTCAACCTGTCAGAACAATGACAGCTCAAAACAATGCACGTTCATGCCTAACCTGGTAGTAAACAACGTAAGCCGCTTATTAAATAGGTCTCGCCAAATTGACTTTCGTTAAATAGCAGCGTAATAGATATTACAAGTTTTGACTTTCAAAATGTATTTTGTCTTTCTTTAAATAGTCTATTTTATGATTTTAAGAGAATTTCTTGGATTTGTTGATAACATTTTTGCGAATTTTTATCCCCTAAAATGGCTAAAAATGCCACCGTGTGGAGGTCTGAATTGTTGGTCTTCTGGGGTAGGCAGGAACGGGACCACAGCTTCTCTGACAACACGGTAAACGATAGCTTGAGCTCGAATTCTCACCTTTCTTCGATAGTGCCTTAAGACTTGAAAATCACTTCTGCGCAACGGTAAACCGATAAAGGGCAGAATGACACTATCCTGTTCGCAGCGTCAGTTAAATGTGAAGACCGACAACTTTGCTTTTAAAAAACTTTATTTTACAATAAGGGCACTTAACTAATGAAACAATATTATAAACAGCAATACATCTTTGATACTGTAATATTGAGTAACATTAACATTACAATTCTTTACTTATATACTATAACAATGCCTTACTCAGCGCTAGGCAAGCGACAACCGTCGGTTTGGGGTTATTACTCGCGAACAATGAGTGGTGTCCTAAAAGGTATCCCAACAATCAATAAATCAATTCTTCTATTGCAGCCTTTGGTGTGAAACATCAAACTTGAATTGATTTACCATTAAAAACCAAATCATTTTTTTTAATTTCTCGACGCGAGTCAATTTAGATTCTCGATTTAATCTGTGAATCTGAATCATCTTCTAGTGATGCTAATATGATGCTAATTCCTTTCGAGTTTAGTAATTCCTGTAAACACAATTGATAATTATTTACTAGAATAAATTAGAATCACCACCATAGTACCAGTTATTTATACCTTAAATTTATTTGAATGAGAGATCTTTTAAATATGAAGAGCTCAATAATTTACAAGAATTTTATAACTGATTAACATACAATTTAACTCACGATTAATTTTTCAATAGAATTATATTATTGGAATATAATAAAATAACAATCCAGGTGTATAGAATGTGCGTGCTAAATCGAAAGTGATTTAATGATAATTTCCGACTACTATCATCCCCAAAAAAAGAAAAATCAGGGGGTAACATTTACAAAATGCGTAGTTTAATCGAATAAATACCGTGACCGGGCTTCGTTAAAACTATGAGAATGAAGCAGATGCTTCAGTTTCGCCCTGTTAAGTCGCTAACCATCCCCATAATAAATGCCTTAATCATTTCACTTTTACAGGGTGTATACCAATATCTGTAAGGGTGTAATGATGATAATACTTCTAAAATTTTAAAGTGTTGATGCCTTCTTTCTATTGGAAGGACTGGCGACTGTTTTGTGCTTGGATGTAGATTTCTAATCTTGAGAAAGCACATTTTCAAACTCTTTCCTGTATACAAATAGCAAAGTTCTTTCAAAAATGTAACTTTGGTAGACTTGCGTAAATATTTTATGTATGCTTTCATGTTATGTATGCTCGAGCTACTTAAAGAAACAAGAAGTTGGGCTTTGTTATTCGACTACGTGGATTATTTAATTCCGAATTTCAATGGTATTGATCTGGAGGAGATGTGGTTCTAACAGAACGTCTCCACATGTCAAACAGTCAATGCAACAATCGATTTATTGAGAGAACAATTTGAGAAAATTATTTCTAGGACCGGACCTGTTAATTGGCTACCAAGGTCATGTAATTTAACGCTTTTGGATTATTTTCTTTGAGGTTATGTTAAATTTTTTGTCTATGCCCTTAAACCAGCCACTATTAACGCCTTGGAAGCCAACATAACTTGGAGAATAGCGGACAAAAGACTCCAAATTAAATTGGCAGAATGCGCTTTATTAGAAGTAGCTGCGGGGAACATTTGTCCGAAATTATTTTCAAACATTAATGCCGATGAATGTCATTTCACATAAAATAAATAATTTAAATTTGGTTGACAAATTTGAATCAAAAGCCAGAAGCAAATCAAAAGTTAATCTTAATATAGCAACATTATATATTCACCCTGTAGTTAATATATATCCTCTCTATATTGCCGACATCTATCAATCAATACGTAATACCATTTTTAAACACAGGCCAGCTGATTTCCTCCCCGATTAGTCGCTGATCACCCTTTAATTCCTGCTCGCCGCGACACCTGCTGGGAACGATATTAAAGGGTCCAAAGGCCACTTAAACCTAATTTCCCTTTCTAAAAATGAAGCATGATTCATTCTACAGTACACCAACTAATTAAAATCATGATTCTAAGTTTAATTTTATCTAAAAAGCACTGTCAGAAAACACTTTCAAGCTGTAAAAATATATATATATATATATATATATATATATATATATATATATATATATATATATATATATATATATATATATATATATTGAAATATATTGAATATTGATATATATTGAAAAAAAAACTTTTGCTTGCTTATCATTATATTGTGGTATGCTGTTGCAAAACATGTGGCAATGTAAATGTTTATAAAAACTTCATAAAAATTTTTCATAAGCTCCTAAAATAAACAGTATCTTTGTCATTCAACTAAAAGTCCAAAAATGCAATGAGAATGTGCCCCACATCGTGCCCAAAGAAATGTCATCTTCTAAACTTTTTGCTGCATGAAATGGACATGAATACACTCGCCAATCGGTAAGCTTCTCGTCAGTAGTAGTTTAATAGGACCCGAAATATTGTAGCCTGTCATTAGAGTGTACCTGGAAGCAAATTCAAATATCATCATTAGCAAGATGATGTCAAACTACATACAGCTCGCAAAACATTGCAGTGATGCCCCACCCACCAGCACTTTTAATCGAACATGAAATATTTGTACAAGATAGTTGTGATATCTAATAAAAACAGATTTTCGATACTTAAGGTTGAAAAACAAAACGAAAATTCAAGTTAACTTTTCCGCTCTATCTCAATCTAGAAAAATTCCAAGAACAGTACGTGTGATGTATTAGTTAAGATAAAAATCCCGTTGATGTTAACATGTTACGATAAAAAAAGATGCAGTGACAAGTATAAGAAACATATACAATAAAAAAACTTATTCGCATCGATAAAAGCTTTGGTGGTTGCATAGATTTAAACCTAGGTTTAATCCGAAAAACATAAAAATCACTGCTGATTTGGCTATTGATGTAGCTGCTGCCTTGTTTCCAAAGGAATTTAAAGATAATATTGCAGAAACAAGTTATCATAAAAAATCACCGAAAATATTGCAACCACCAGGCCTTAAAATCTTATTTTATTCTCATCTTATCGAGATGAGAATGATGAGAGTAAACAGGAACCACCATCATAGATGTTTGAAAAACTTTCTACGATATTTCAAATTGAAATGAAAAAGCAAAAACGACAACGTTCGATAACAATGGTCTTAGCGACATTGTGGAGGAAAAGGGCCTTATACTGGCAAAGGAAGTAGAGAAGTAATTTTATTTTAGGACATCGCACGCCCACATGCTCCTAAAACTGGGTCCACACCAATAAAATTTTGCGTGTGTGTTGAATTTACTGGATCAATTTGTTTCAATTATCTGGTGGACAGATGGTTCGTTTGCGTGCTGTACGGCGACAATATTTGTGTGTGACTTTGTGTGTGAGAGTGTGTACATCATATACAATACATACAGCCCACACAACGCAAATTTATATTGATGTGGACCCATCTTTAAAGGACTAGAGAAACGATCACCGAATTGGACTGGGATTGCTTTGATTACTTTGAAGATTGAGTTTGTTGAAATTTTTGTTACTGTTTTTATAACTAAATGTCAGGTAGTCAAATAAGACAAAACACTATGATAAGACCTAATATGTATTTTAAAATATTTGAAAACAAACAATTGTTTTCCACGCTCCAATTAATAATTGATCATTTCTTCAGTCGCTCCCCAACCGTCAGCAAGCGTCTTCCGAGACCGGTTTCTGGCCTTAAGTCGTCATCAGTCAGACTCGAGCTGAACGTTCGGAAACCGGCTTCGGGAAACCCTTGCTAACGTTAGGGGGGTGGTTGAAGAAAAGAGCAATTATTAAGTAGAGCACGGAAAAATTGTTTTCTTGTTTTCAAATATTTTTAATTATTCTCTTCGAGCCAACTTGCACCTTTTCATGCATAATATGTATATTTTAATAAATAATATGCAATGTTCGTCTCAAGGAAAACAGGACGTTTAGAAAATATATATTTTATAGTGGCGCCATCTTTTGATGGGAAAAGATGCATCCTTCACTGTCGTTCTGGCAAAATTGCATGACATTCGGATCATTAGAAACCAAGTTATCGCGCTTAGAGTGCCAGTGTGTTTATATCATCGGTCGAAAAATGAACATCGAACAAAAAGCGAATATTAAGTTTTATTTTAAACTTCGAAAAACATTCACCAAGTGTATGGTGAGTATTATTTATCCCGTTGCAGAGCCCACGAGTGGTTTAAACGATTCAATGAAGGTCGTGAGGTCTGAAAACTTCCGTGGTTACTCAAAGTAACCTTCAAAATCTTATTTGCGGTATATGAAAATGGAATTGGACATGTCCAAAGATTCAATTCATAGCATTTTGATCAATCATTTGGGACTTCGGAAGGTTTGTGCACGCTTTGTTCCACACAAATTGGCTGACGACCAAAAGTTGTTCCAAATCCAACATTGCAAGGACTTGATTAAAAAATCGAAAACGGACGAAAACTTCAAGGTCAGCATTGTTACTGGTGATGAGACGTGGTGTTTTCACTATGATCCAGAAACTAGGCATCAAAGTGCCGAATGGAAACATCAAGCGAACCAAATCCGAAGAAAAGAGAGAGAGATTTCTCGAGAAGTCAAAAATCAAGATAATGTTGATTTGTTTCTACGATTCGGAAAGAATTGTGTACACGGAGTTCATTCCACCTGATCAAACGATTAATGCTGTTCTTTAACTTGGTGTTATGAAGCGTCTGTTGTTGCGAACTCGTCGTGTGCGACCACAATACCGTTAACAAGGCAGCTGGTGCTTGTTGCACGATAATGCGCCGTCTCATCGCTCGACGCTCATCACTGATTTTTTGACAAAAAAATGGCATTTTAATCAACAATCATTCATCATACTCGCCTGATTTGGCTTCCTGCGAGTTCTGCCTCTTCGAAAAACTTTATTTGCCGATGAAAGGACAGCGTTATGCCGCCATTGAAGGTTTTCAAAAGGCTTCGACCCCCATCCTGAAGAATATATCTTTGACCAAGCTCAAAAATTCATTCGTCAACCTAATTTACCATGCAAAACGTTATATTGACGCGCAACGAGACTACTTTGAATAAAAATAATAATTTTTACCGAGAAAATAAATATTCGTTTTTTTTTAAAGTCCTGTTTTCCATGAGACGCACCTTGTTAGCACATAACATATATCATCACCCCAAAATAAAGGGTCCTCAAGTGATGCCCTAGAATCTGCGGAAAACGGTGGAACCAAACCTCGCCGAACACAGAAGGAAAATCTGACATAACACTATATTATATATTTTATTTAAAACATTTCAAAATATTAACCAACATTCATTATATACCATATTAAAGTAAACCCCACTCGGTTTCATATTATTTCTGAAAAGAGAAAACAAAAACCGATTTAAAACCATTAGCACCAGCAAAAAGCCACCGCCAAGGAAAAAAATCAACAACAATAGACTACCATATTTACACGTGTCTGTAACCCCAGGTGGCTAAATATTTAATTTGCCACGACCACGATCTTCTCCAAACACCATTCTATTCTTATTTCGCTTTTGTGCAACTTTGTCGAACGGATCGATCAATAAAAAGTCCGAAATGCCCGTGTTATCGTTGGGCGGAATAGCAGCAGTCAAAGGAAATGGGATATCTTAAAGATATTTAAAAAAAAACCCTCCCAAACTGAAGTCTTTTCATAATACCTATACCGATATCTTATGTATTTAGTAACGGAAGTTACATATGTAAAGGTTTTTCTTATTCTTTTGATCTATAGTTTAACTTTTTGGACGATTTCTGTAAAGTTATTGTGATGGTGTTGTACAAAAGTGACGGTACGGAAATACGTTAAGGTTGGAACGGATATTCCGTCTTGTACAATGAGTGATGGATTTTTAATTGCCTTTGTATTTTACAAAAAAAAATATATTTGAAAAGATTTTTGTAGCATTTTAGATGCCGTTTCTTGAAGAATTATTCAATATTTTATTTTTCTCAAAGTTTTTTTTTCAGTGTTAAAGTTACTATATTGCGTAACAACATTATAGAAAGAAATAGATGTAATCGAAATAATCATAACACATCAGTCAATAAGTCCCCGGTCTGACAAATAAAACACACTTTTCTTGCAAATTTCGACTTTATTCATCAATATATTCCCCTTGAAGAGCAATACAATTATTCCAACACCTTTTTTCTAAAATTTCTACAACTTTTCTATAGAACGATTTCTCTTTCCCATCAAAATATCCTTCAGTTTCAGCAGTTACCCCTTTATTGGAGCGAAATTTCTTTCCAGCGAGCATTTTTCTGAGCTCTGAGAACAGGAAACTATCGTTAGGGGTCAGATCTGGAGTATACGGTAGATGAGGAAGCATTTCGCAATTCATGCAATTTAGTCATCGTTGGCAACGATTTGTGACACGGTGCATTGCCTTGGTGAAATAGAACATTTTTTTTTGTTTATTGTATAAAGGCACCAATAACGCTATGTAATATTCGCTATTGATGATTTTACCTTCCTCGAGATAATCGATGAACAATATCCCATGCGCATCACAAAATACAGAGGCCTGCCGATGGTTATGTTTTTGGTCGCTTTGGACACCTTTCCCGGCTCCTGTCCACTCAGCTGACTGCGGATTTGACTCCGGAGTGTAGTAATGGATTCATATTTCATCCATTGTCACATATCACATGAAAAAATCCTTATGGCTTAAACAACTCCAAACGTTGTTAAGAATCATCAATATGCAACGCAGTACACCTATTTCGATAACAATTTACGCTTTCCCAGTGTTCATGCAAAATGGTGTAAACAATTCCTTTCGATATCTTCATGATATCAGCTATCTCCTTTACTTTACGGTTTTGAGAAATAATTTTGTGAATTTTTCTGATGTTGTATGGTATAACCACCTCATTTGGACGTCCAGAGCGTTCAGCATCATCGGTGCTTGTACGGCCACGTTTAAATTCAGCATATCAATCAATCATGGTTGATTTTCCTGAGGTAGAGTCCGGGTAATGTCTATCAAGCCATTGTTTTGCTTCAACGGTATTTTTCTTCATCAAAAAGCAATGCTTAATCGATACAAGAAATTCTTTTTTTTTATTGTTTTGAAAATTACAAGAGTAGCGTTATTTAAAGTACAACAATTCAGAAACTAGTAGACAGATTGTCATAAAATTTTGAAATATGACGATTGAAGATTGGCATAATCGATCACTGGTAAGGATTTTTCGCAAGTGACGCCATTTATATTTCAGACCGGGGACTTATTGGCCGATATTATATTTTTTGGTGATTAGACCAAGCCTATGTAAATATATTAGGATGATATATGATGAAGCTGCAGCGATAATTCACCTTGATGATGTTGAAGTTGGAATTAATGTATAATAGGGTGTAGGGCAGAGTGACACAATATAACCGGTTCTTTTAACAGCCTGCCTTGAAGAAATATTCCGTAATCTAGAAAATGTATTCATTTTGATCGCTAATAGTAGTTGCGTGAATTATAAAATTAATAGTATTAAAATGATACTGTCAGAAATAAATTAACTCTGTAAAAAGGGTTGAACGTCAAAATAAATTCATAACATAAGTGTTCAACAATATTAATAGATGTTTCGGTTAATAATGTCGATTTTTTCGAAAAATTTGAGCGTAATTACCTTAATAATCAAAGTGTTGGCTATCGTTAGCTATTATTTTTTCCCATCTTTCTGCCAAAAGATGGATTTCGCACCAAGAACTATTTTTTGGATTTTTTTTATCAAGCCAAATTTTCACTTATTCCTAAGAATGTAAGAGTTGCTTTGAAAGTTCGAGCCGTATAGATTGAAATAAGTGGTAGTCCAAAGAGATTAAGTCCAGTGAATATGGCGGGTGACGTAGGACGTCCTATTTAAAGTTTTCCAAATAGTTTTTTTACGCATTTTGCAACATTGTGCCCAGCATTGTCATGTTGAAAATTATGTCATTATTCCTTCAATGCTCGGTTCAATTTTATCAATTGTTGTCGATATCGATTGCCAGTGATTGTTTCACTAGG
The DNA here is from genome assembly GCA_031761425.1 of Cosmopolites sordidus. NCBI lineage: Eukaryota > Metazoa > Arthropoda > Insecta > Coleoptera > Curculionidae > Cosmopolites > Cosmopolites sordidus. The sequence goes on from JARFXV010000276.1 coordinate 392,671, forward strand.
TGTCAGTAGTTTGTAATACACAGCTCCTCTACTATCTTATCAAATACACCGCAAAACCTTCATTTCATGTATTTTGCGCACAGGTTGTGATGTAAAAGACTGACCTGGGTCTCTCCATGATTATTCGCGCTTTGGGTTATCAAAATAGAGTCACTTTTCATTACCGATAATAACTCGATGCAAAAAACCTTTTAATTTCTGTCTGCCAAGCAAATTTTCACAAGTGGTTTTTCGCCTTTTTATGTCTCTTTCCTTCATATGGAACCCATATTCCTTCCTTCTGGACCGTTCCCAATTCGTGTAGATGATGGAAAATAGTGGATTAGGCAACATTAAATCCTTCTGCCAATTGTTCCAACGTATTAGTTGAGTCTACATTCAACAACGCTTGCAAATCTGCATTTTCAAACACCATAAGCTTCAACCAGCAATCGATAACCTTCCGCAGTCATTTTTTTCAATTGAAAGAAGGTTATTTAATTTCCCCGCAAAACGTCTTTTTCGGGTACGTAATTCGACATATTCAAAGCTATGAAAATTGTGTTTTTTGCACAATGACAATTAATAATGAACTGGCCTTTGATGATGTATGTTTGCCCTCTAAAACACCACAGACATCATTAGTCTATAACCAAAACACCTATTATTTTTATTTAATTATATTCTATTTAAAATTATGTGGAATATAATTATTCATGGAATAATGCTGGACACTATAGAAACAGTGTATTTTAGGGATTCTAGAAGTTATAGAATGTAGAATATAATGAGTTATCCATTTTGTACTTCGGAAAGTAAAATTAAAAAAAGCACACAAAGAATTGAGATTTCGATGCTTATTTTTTCATTTTATTGCTTTGCCATTAAGTATGGAATACAATATCATTTTCATGTGGAATGCATCATCATTTTACATCATTTTCAACTACTCAAGACTTTAAGGATTGCCTATGTAAACACGATGTTTCCCGTAGCCCCACAAAAAAAGTCCGACGGCCTCAAATGGCATGATCTCGGCGGCCAATTGAGATCACCAAATCTCGAAATTACGCGGCCTGGGAACTTCTCGCGCAATAAAGCCAAAATTGGTCGTGTTGTGGGGTATGTGGCGCCGTCTTGTTGGCACCACATATCGCTCAGATCAAAATCTTCGATGTTTGGCTAAAAATAATCGGTTATCATATGGCAATAGCGCTCAGAATTGACGTTAACAGTCGCTCCTTTGTTTTTGAAGAAGTACGGGCCAATGACATCACCAGACCATAACGTGCCCCAAATAGTCACCTTTTGCGGATGAAATGGACTCTCCACAATGACTTGTGGGTTTTCAGAATCCCATATACGGCAATTTTACTTATTTTCGTATCCGCTGAGCGAGAAATGAGCCTCATCGCTGAAGAAGATTTTGTGCGAAAAATCAGGTGAATGTTCAAACACCCAATCGACGTATGCTCGGCGTATTTCATAGTCGGAGGCCTTCAATTCTAGCGTGAGCTGAACTTTGTAACGAAGAAGATGCAAGTCCAAATCCAAAATACGCTATAATGTGCCGTACGACAAGCCCACAGACTGGGAACGCCAAGGAATCGATAAATTTGGGTCTTCAGTCACACTTTCACTAACAACAGCGATATTCTCTATCGAGCGAGCGTTACGATGATGCACATATCTTATCACATTTGTAACAGACCCAATATTTTCAATTTTTTTGACTGTGTTGGAAATTGTGTGTTCAGAATGACGATTATGGCGACCACATTCTGCTCGTAAGGCTTGAAACGTGGCTACGGCAGAATCGCGATTTTTGTAAAAACTTTTAAAACTCTAACGCGTTGTTTGGTGGTTAAACGGTCCATATTGTAAAATGGTAACCCTTAAACTAAATAAATCACACTTTGGATGACATTTAAGTTTGTCAGTTAGTAATATTACTAACTGACAAACTAACTAACTGACTAACTAATTAACTAACTAACAAGTAAAATACTAATTTGTAATATTAGTATTTCGCTAAAATAAATGGACTACATAAATCCTTGCCTGATGCCTGTTCCAATAAAGGACAAATTCGAATATTACCAGATGATAGTGATTTCTTTTTGTTGGAAGAATTATTGTAATATTATATGAGGTAAAATAAACCACCAATTGATTTGTTACCAAACAACTTAAAACTCTACTTCATCAGAAGATATGCATACAATTCCCCATGAGTTATCAAACAAACACTCTTATTGTTGATAATTTGAACAATTTGAATGTTCCACGCTATTACACATTCTTCAAGTGGCAATGAAATGAAAGCATTTCCATACGATTTTTGACGTTTGCACGATTGCATACTAAAAACTTGCTCTTTGGTAGAAAATTCAGAATTAATATATTTTAAACTTTCAGACACATCCGCTTGGTGACTGAACAACACTAACCCAATATCACCATCCGAAGCAATATAATTAATAATAAAGCAACAAAAATAATATACCGACAATAATCCAGGAATTACTCCGCTTTCCCAACACGAACTTTACGTCGACGCTTCAGCATTGAAAAATCAATCTTGACGCACATATACAACAGTCATTAAGCCATTAGGGCGCCGTATAAAGCTCCCTGGAGCTCGTTTATTTTCATTACAGTTGTCCCTTTTCGCCCTTAACAGATTGCCCTTGTTGCGAGGGGGGCTTACGGCACGCATCCCTTTATTCATCGCTTTTACGCTATTATTGTTAGTATGAGAACGGGATTTTCACGTTTTTCTCTTCTGGCATACGATTAAAAATATTAGGTTTAGTAAATGTCGATATTCTTTCTTTCAGTGCTGATATAATTTATTTTATTGAAACGACAATTAATCTGTAATATAACTATCAATCTTTACTTTCATATCTTCAATATTCATTTGAAATAAAATCATTCATTTCGACAAAAAATAGCGATAATAATGATCCTTTATTGTTAAATATTATTCCAATAAGACAGTTTTGAATTGACATTTGTTTACAAAATATTTCCCTGTCCAAAGCAACACTCTCAATAGGACAAAGTGGTTGATGAAAATGTTTTCATGCATGATTCAGATGATAAAAATTTAAAGTTATCGTGAAAAGAGACTGGTTATGATAATAAAAACACACATTTTTTTGAGTCAATAATTTTGTTTATTAATCATTTATTGGACATTGCTGTAGCATTGAGTTAAACTAAAAAAAAACGTTTATTATATATAAAAGTGTATTATAACATAATGCTTCACCGCATTTTTCACGAATGGTTTGTGATACTCCACTGCATTTAGGAAACTTGCAACATATCCTTTTTTTGACCCAAAGTGGCCAGTGATCGATTTGATATTGCCGTATTGCAATTGGTGGAACATGTTGCGAGGGATCCTTATGTTTTTTACCTGAATTTTATTTTTAATCAATCTTCAATTCTTGATCTTAAGCTTCAGTCCAAGTTTGCATAAAGTTTTCTTTATCTCAAGTGGAAAATCTGACGAAGACATTTGTTTGTTAAGTTTTTTGCTTTTTGGACTCTTCGGTATAGAAGTCAAGAATTAACCATTGTGAGACCTAATAAATGATAGAAAGCAAAAGATGGCAAGTTCGGATAGAACTTGCCATCTTTTGCTACATATCATAATTTTATATCTCCCCATAATACTATCAAATCTACGCCACCCATGTGCCAATTGTATTCTGCTACGATATTAGGGCGATCAATGTTGAAGTACCTCTTATTAGCCTTATCGTAAGGTCGGACCTGAGCCTTAGGCAATTCACCAGCAAAAGATCATACGAGAGTAACAACTTTATTACTCTCGTATCCTTCGTTGTCCTTCCACATGAGATTTGATACAACAATACCATCCATATCTGCCACATATTCAGCGGAAAATCCGCGTTCATTTTTCAACACTTCCTTGTCAAGGGACAATTTGCAATATGGAATTTAATTGCGTCGTACTGTCCCAAGACTCAATATACCCTCTTTAGATAAGTACTCCAGTAACGTCAATAAAGTGAAATAATTATCAAAATAAAGTTGATAATTTTGATGCCTTGCTATTCCTCGCGCCATTTTCATAACTACGACAGATGATGCTCCTAAATTAGGTTCTTCATGAAGTACAACATTTTCAGCTTCCGTTTCGGGTTCAATTTTATATGCAAATCCAGAAACTCCACTGAGAACAAATATCTTATAACCACATTTGTGAGGTTTTTTGGAATTGTACTTCTTCAAAGTGTTTCTAGCTTTAGTGGAACAATTTTTTTCATCTACGCAAAGATGTTCCTCCATGGAAACTCTACTAAAAGTTTCGTTCAAATTAAATACGATAGGTCTAACTTTGAATAGTTTGTTACCATTCGGGTCATTTCGTGGTGGTATCTTAGAATTGTACCAATGGATGAATTCCAATAACTGATTACTCTCGGTAATTGTATCAATGATATCATATATATTGCTCCAATAAACTGCTGGATATCAGTATCAGTTAATTGAAAGGATTGATTAGGATTTTTTTAAATAATAAAAAGATTCGTTTGTTCAGCAATAAAATTTATCAGATCTTTGGGAAAAGATATAAAAAGTATTGAATAGTATGAGTGAATCGTCGCAGAAATCGTATTTGTTGGTTGTATAAAATAAGATTCTTTTTTTTTATTGCAAGCTTTGTTTTTTTCTTTTTTGATGGGATGAAGCCGGCTGGCACGTTTGGTGTTCCAATTCTAGAAATGAGGGGCCAGCAATAGGCTATTTGCGTTCAATATCCTCAATGATTGAATTCTACGTCAATTCCGGTATTTTTATCACAATCGGAAAAAGGTTCAATGTCATCTGATAGTAGTTGGTAATCGGGATCTATAACGCTGTCATCATCGTCATTAAATCCATCCTCACTATTATATTGGTAAACTACATCACATTATCATCACATTACATTACATTATCCCGCAATGATCATGATGCCATACTGAAAGAAATTGAACGGATTTAGCAACAACATCCACCTACTTTACTTACTATTAATAGTAAATCCTTACTCAATGTTACTATTAATAGTTACTAATAATAGTAACTCCTTACTCAATGTAACAGGAATTTAAGAAGCACAAAAACTCACTGTTGTCATATAAAAAGGAAAATATATTGATTGCTAAAAACAAATAAACTTATTCATTTACTTACCTAGAGATTTACAGGAAAATAACATTATTTTCCGCACTTTTTGTACTTTATTGTAAAATTTAAAATGTGCACGAGTACAAACTTATATCGTTAGCTAACATTGAAGTTCAAACTGACAGAAGTCTATCGGTTACGCCATCTATGATTTGATGTGCATATTAATTTGTTCAATAATGTGTTTCAGTAATGTTATATCGATTTGAATGAACTAAATATACGCAATGAGTAGTCTGGCGGGATTATCGAGGTTTGTACAGAATTGTCCCATGACGCTCTAAAGGGTTAAATATAGTTTTAAGCCGACAAATTTTACTGGGAAACAAACGGCAATGCCCAGATCATACTTAAATCAAACTGATATCTTGATCAAAAAAACTGTTGTCTCTGTAGGAGAACGATAGAATGTGACAAAGAAAAAAATTTAAAAATGTATTTTTATGATGCAAGGTATTTTTCATATGCAATTACTACCACATCGTTTCAGGCGATTATCCGAGCGAGCTATTGCTACGAAAGTAGGTTTAACTAGATGTTTAGTTTAGACTAGTTTTAACTAGTTTAGAACTAGATGATTGAGCCCTGCTGCTTCTAGCGTTATGGTGATAGTGATAAGAAATATCCCAGGACATGACAAATGGCATTTTCGACTTTTCCCTGCATGAAATCGACATGAAAATATCCGGCAAGTGTCTGATTCTTTTGTTGAAGCTGCAAGTAAGAATGTTTTGAAGATAACTGTTAATCGACATTTATTTGTAATGGGCATGTGTCTTTATGTTTCTTACTTGAGTGCTTCCTCTTACAGCGCATCACAAGACGCATCTATTAGAATGAAGCCAAGCCAGAATTGAATGGGACCTGGAATAGAAATAATGATGCACACCATTGACTCGAATGGCATCTTAGCTTCCTTACTGTACGAAATCGACATGAAAATATCCGGCAAGTACGTGGTAACTACGGATGGGACTGTATAGAGGATGATTGTTAATCGACATTTATTTGCTATGGATATGCGACCTTATGTGGATGTCCTTAGTTGATGCTTCCTATTGAAGTTACCGAGCTTTATTATAGAATGAGAAATGTTTAAAAATATCACATTTTTTGAATTTTAACATTCCAAAGAAAAAAATATATAACTTTGGTAGTTTAAAATTATTTCATCACACAATAATATAATAAAATATTAATATTATAATATAATAATAAATCATTTCGTATATAGGTCTCCGGAATTGGCAACAATAGTGTTGTTAGGTGCCATCTGACATCTACACCGTAAAGTTTGTAAATCTACACCGTAAAGTACTTAGAACGTTTCGTCATACGGACGCTATTTGTGTTGTTTAGTGACTTGAAAATTTCATCTCAGTTAAAAATGAATTAACTTGTGAGCATTTTCGTGGGATGATTTACTACGACTTTCGAATTGAATTATTGGATTATAACAACAGTGCGATCGACACATCGATCAACTCACTTCGACTTTTGGCAATGAAACACCATCTAAAACCACTGAATATCACTGGTTTAGAGAATTCAAACGTGGCCATTGTTTGCTCATAAACGAATTTTAAGAAGGTCGTCCAAAATCGATTGATGTGCATTTAGCCATGAAAAAGATTTGTGCGCGATGGATTCCGCATAAGTTGACAACCGCTCATAAAAAGATTCGTATCGATTGATGCAAAGAAATGCTCAAAAAAATTCGTGGTGTGTCAAAAGATGTTTCTAACAGCTACACAGGTGACGAATCTTGGATCTATGGGTATGAGCCCGAAAATAAACAGCAGTCGACTGTATGGGTCTTTCAAAATGAGCCAAACCCAACAAAAATTGTTCGCGCAAGAAGCACTGCGAAGCAAATGTTCGCCTGATTTTTTGAGATAAATGGGTATGTGACTACAGTGAAACTAGGGAATCGTAGAACGGTCAATTCTGAATTTTATACAACCATTTTTTTGCTAGAACCATTTGAAGAAATAAGAAAAAACAACCAGTGACACAAGATCATTCTTCACTATGACAACGAAAGTTCCCACACATAGGACCAAACAACTCAATATTTGACCGGTAAAAACATCGAATTGATGCGTCATTCGCTGTACAGTCCTCATTTGGCATTAATTATTTATGTTTGTGCTCGACCGTGAAGAATAAACTACGTGATCGACGATTTTCGACGCCAGAAGAAGCTGATTTTGGAGAAACCCCAATCGGAATGGAAAAAGTGCTATGAAAATCGATTCAAAAGTTTGCAAAAGTATTTCGATCATCGCGGAGAAAATTATGAAAAACAATAAAACCATTTTCAATGATAAATATTTGTTTATATTTATTATTCCGGATACATAAATAGCAACAACACAATAGAATACAACGATATTTATTTTGTGTCTACAGTAATATATACATATATATATATATATATATATATATATATATATATATATATATATATATATATATATATATATATATATATATTATATATATATATATATATATATATATATATATATATATATATATATATATATATATATATATATATGTATATATATATATATATATATATATATATATATATATATATATATATATATATATATATATATATATATATTCTGTCTACATAATATAGATATATACTACTAGTGTATTGGCCTTTGACTATGTAACACTTTCCTTAAATCCTGAAAGACTAATACTCTTTATGAGATTTTCTTCATTGTCTCCTGCATTGTAAGCGATACGTTTACAAGGAAATGAGGGGCGTTACATAAGAACGTTTGCTTTACGTTTACATTCACGTTAAACCGTTTAGATTGTCTATAAATTAATTTACTTCATCTTCTTTGCTAATCATCACCATTCTGCACTAAAGTACTTTAAATTTTCATTATTTCATGTTTACTGTTTTTATCTATAAAATCGAATACAGAAAGGTATCAAATCTTCACTTGATTGAAACATCATACGAATATGATAATACCACCTAATATACACGAAATCTGGAACTGTCACGATGAATATATGATATATAAGATTGAAAATTGATTAAACTCATGATGAAATGTGTTATTATCAATAACAGAGTGTATTGGCGTTAGAGGTTTAAATTTAGGTAAAATATCAATATTTTCGTATTTAAAATCTATTTTTAAGTACTATTGAGAACACAAAATGAATACATAACATTTAAATGAATAAAAAACATCGGGTAGTCAGTAAATTTGAAAATGTTAGAATAATTGTTGAGGAAAAAAATATATAAATACTTTTAAACCTTTGGAAAACTTATTTGTTGTGACCCCTTTAACTTTAAAGGGGTCACAACAGAAGCCGAATTAAGAATATTTAGTAACATAATCAATAAAATAAACGAAAAAAATATATATCTAAAAAGTGCAAAAATCCAATGAATGGGAAATCTAAAATTAAATGAATGGGAAAAGTATAGTAATTTTTTCAAAATTGTGTTTAGGCTATAAAAATGATTTAGAGGATACTCAAGTGAAAAAAAAAGTTAAATTGGGAAATATCGGAATATATATACAGTGGCGGTTGGTCCACCTAAAAAATTAAAAAATTAAATGAAAATTTGATGTCTGACAGTTACACTCGTATTTCTACACAACAACGTGTGTGTATGATACTAAGAAATGTAAAATTTTTGGTTGCGACGCACTTCCCTATCCCCATTCCAAAATTTGGTTATACGTGCCCCACCTGATTTTTCCCCCAACAACCGGTGCCGATATATATATATATATATATATATATATATATTATATATATATATATATATATATATATATATATATATATATATATATATATTTATATATATATATATATATATATATATATATATATATATATATATATATATATATATATATATATATATATATATATATATATATATATATATATATATATCGGTCCGCCAGTTAGGATACATAAAAACTGTAATGAGGAGAGGAGTAATCCACCTTTATTAACAGGATTAAAAAAAAACGTTAACCATAATCCCGAGAGATTGAACGATTGATTGATAATAGTGATGATGATGATGAGCCTTGATCAGTATTATGAAAAAATCTGTTTCCACTGTCGGTAATGTTTTTGCCCCAAATTAACTGGATTCTCTTGATAATGGCTTCAAAGTGGAAACCGAAACGTCGAGTTTTTACAAATCTAAAACGCGGTTCTACCCGAGAACCTAGTAATATCTACAAATGTAAATATCTAATTCTTAATAGGGATTACTCAGTACAATATCCTTGATTTTGGTAATATTTTCTTCATTGGTTGACGTGGAAGCTCTTCCACAAAATTTAATATAAATCCTTACGACTTTAATATAAGTCCTGCTCGACAAATGTATTTATTCTGAAAAATGACAGTGAAACTTCTGTCAGATCTCAACGATAGCCACACCAGCTTAAAAAACAAATGGTTTACATCCGATTATTATAAATAAAAACTACCGTACATCTTGATCATAGTAGTATTTCTCTGTTTGATGTTCGTTAATATTTTTCTTCAGTCTTCCTTCCTCATTCTCACCACGTCTTTCGCTCTCATGTTAATTCTAATGTCATCAAACATAAAGTATGTTATTCTTTGTGTTTGTATCAATAGATGTCACATAACACTTTGGCTCTTCACAAAATTACTTGCCAATGATTGTTTTTAAGTACAATTGCTTGGAAAGTCGATCGGAACGGAGGGAATCTTCAACCACTTTTCAGGTTTCTTTGAATACTTTGTACTACTCGTGTGCTCGTGTTTTCGATAAAGCTGATACACTGTAGACCTTCTCCAATTTTCACCACAAGAAATTTTGTTGTCAACAATATTTATGAGGTATGAATCTGTTTTCGATATTTTTATCCGTTTGAAAAACCGTAGAGAACTCTTGATGTGAGATAACCTTACCAACAGCTGTAAACAAATTGGTCGACATCATTGATACCAAATTTTATGTATATGGTCGGAGTATCACGTTTAATACACCTTCGAAAGAGAACATCACTCATAAACAATTAACAGCTGTTTATGTTTGGCCGTTATGTCTCCTTCCGTTCGAAAAATTTAGAAGCCTAGTGAAATAGACTCGATATATATATATATATATATATATATATATATATATATATATATATATATATATATATATATATATATATATATATATATATACCTCATTCAGGGAAATAATGGTTGCACGTCATCAATCTATCGCCAATTTAAATCCATAAGAAAGAAAAAAATCATTTAAAGTTCGAAAAACTCTCTTTCCTTCTTCCTTTAATTCTGTTAGTATAGGATGCAAATACGGTTCGCCGTTGGATCACATTCTGTTTTTTGTGCTTCTGGACAGTATTGCCGGCTTAATACAACTTTGTGCGTCAAATCTGTCATTTTCATGTTCTGATCGTTTTTGACTAGTGCCTGCAAACGTTTTGAATTATTTTTACTGTATTCTTTGCTGTTTTAGCTATTTTCTGCTTAGTTTCTGTTTTTGTAAGTTCTGTAGTAAAAAAATCTACCATTATAATTGCAAAAAATGCCAAAACCGTTAAGCACTTGGTGTAAGCAACTTGTCTCGTCAGTATTTATCAGTTATTTTGAACAGGAACGAGAAAATGGGGCTCCACTTTTGCCATTAAACGCCGTGAGATAGGTATGTGTGTATAACTTAATAGGTCTCATGGTTAATTGGAGTTTTTTAGCGAGTTTCAACTGCACTAAATATTAGTATTGGTACAGTTAGTGCAATTTCGAAAAAGTTGAAGAATAACGAAATATTAAAATAACCGAAGAAAAAGCGTCTACATCCAAAATGAAATAATTCAGTTAAATTCTTTAACAAGCGCATCTGTCAGGAACAGTTCGAACCATTCTCATGACTACTACCGGGCGCTAAGAGCAAATCAAATACGTTATGTGGTATCTTCCTCCCAGAACAAGTAACATGCCCGATTTAATAAAGCCCAGCTCCCAAACGTTCCACGGAGTCTCTCTAATGCCATCTCAAACACGATTCCTATTGCGCTCTAAATAAATTATGACACATGTAACGACTAATAAACGCTCGGTCCCGCATTTAATTAAGTTGTCAGCGGTGGTGGGGGGTAGTTCTTGAAGGGTTGATCCCGATGGAAGACGTATTTGCGCATTATACAGGCTTTATTAAACTTTGGTTTAATGTTATTAGATTGGCGGTTGAGCATGGCGCATGTCGTTACATTAGAAAGCAGGAGACATACAAAGGAGCTTTTAATATTAGCTCTTGGTAGAGGGAGAGGAGGGGTCAAGTATTTGGTTGGATTTTGATGGATGATGGGATTTTCTGATATTTTAATATATTATGCAAATTTATCGAGTTCTAGCGTCTTTTTGAGAATAGCAATAAGGCTAATAATGGGTCCTAAAGAACTTAGTGAAAACAAGCACAGGCAATTAATGGAATTAAATAGAAAAGATTCTGGAGAAGGAAAATATTGTCAAAATTACTTAATCAATGAGAATTAGATGACATTGACACATATGTAGAAAAGCAAAAATACAATACTGAGAACGATAACTGAATAAAACAAAATGACCTGTGGGAAGACTAACAAACAAATGGAAAGGCCAAGAAGCACATGGAAGAAAATAACAATTAACGGAAGGTAGATTAGATTATATCAAGCAAAAAACACCAGAAATCAGAAGAGAGCAACAAGGTTAAGATCATATAATTGTTAAGTTCCCATGAAAGAATTACAATTTTACAATGCTTTTCATTTTGAGAATAATATGTATTTATTTACTAGTTACTTTTCAAAGTAACCGCCAGACGCGTTGCCGGGTTATGCGTGAAGCTATGGCTTGTGATAAAAGCCGCCTTCGCACAATCGGTGCTGAATCTTTTGTTTGCTTGTTTCAACTTGTCATTCGTCGGAATAATTTCGAGAGAACAGCATGTGTATCTTCTGCTTTGTTGGCGATATATAATGTCGAGTACAATGCAAAGGAAAATTAGTTCCTATACGGAAAAAAGGCGTCTTGCCGCTTAAGGTAAAAATAGATATGCTTGACCGTTTACTCCTTGGTGAGTCGTTTGAATCCTTGTCGTGTTTTTTTAATGCCAATGAGTCAACTGTACGATCCATCAAAAAATCAGAAGAGAAAATAAGAAATTCTACAGCTTCAACCTTACTATTGGCAAAAATTGTTCGTGATCCAGCATTTGAAAAAATGGAAGCTGCATTAACCTTATGGATTGAAGACTGCAGCTAGAAAAGAGTGCCTCTAAGTGTTGCTATAATCCATGAGAAAGCTAAGCGTCTTTACTCATACTTTAAAGGATTTAAAGGACCTGGTGATGAACATACGGATGAAGGACTTCAAGCATCGGAATAAGTATAACAAGCATCACATCAAAATTGTTGGAGAAGCTGCATCTGCAGACACTTTAACAGCAGCAACGTATCCAGAAGAATTTTCAAAGTTAATTACTGATGGTGGATTCAAGCCTAAATAAGTGTTTAATACAGACGAAACTGTCCTTTTTTGGAAAAGAATGTCAAACAAAACTTTTATATACAACAGTGAAAAGTCTAGCTCTGGTTTTAAAACAGCTAAAGATAGAGTTTACACTGCTGCTCTGTTCTAATGCATCAGGAGATTGTTTTTACTTATGCTTTACAGATCGCTATATCCTCGTGCTTTGAAAACTCAAAAAAAAACACAACCTACTAGTGTTTTGGCGTTCAAACAAAAAAGCGTTGGTTACAGGTGTCATTTTCTGTTATTGGTTTCGGGTTTGTTTTGTTCCTCAATTTGCAACTTATTTAAAGAAAAATAATTTCGATTTCAAGGCAGTTCTAGTTTTGGACAATGCTTCAGGTCACTCTCGTGAACTTGAAGTTATTCATCCAAATATAAAGGTGATATTTTTGCCTACTCTTACGACGGCCTTACTCCATCCTATGGACGAAGGAATAATCCAGGCTTTTATTGCCAAGCTATATTGCATTAGACAAACCTGATATGAATATTATACAATGCTGGAAAAATTTTAACATATCAAAGTACATTGTTAATACATATATATTGACATACATATTGAAATCATGCTGGAAAAAACTGTGGCCTAATTGAATTATCGGCAATGATGAAGAATCCGTGCAAATTCAAACATTAACTGAAAACATTGCTCAAGTTGCGAATGGCATGGCAAAATAGCAATGGCAAAACAAGAAAACATTACTAAATTCTTTAAACCATTGCCTAAACCTGATAATAATTATTAATATTGTTAAAAAATCTCTCATTAAATTGCTTTTATTATATGTTTTATTTATATTTTGTAACCTTGGAACATATCCCTCATAATCCCGCACAAATTACCATTCCGTATTCACGGTTTCTACATCCGCTGCATATTTACGAAACGCATCCTCTGCGAATAAGAAGCTTTGATTATAATCAACTGTGTTTAAGAGGTGTTTTTAAAATATTTTTTGCTCAGGAAGCATAGAAAGTAATAAAAATCTTACACGTTGTTTTATTACGCAACATTATAATCGGCAATTCAAGATTATGAATCAAGAAAAGAATGACGATTCAATATAAAAGTTTCCTAAGTTTAAATAAATCACTAGCCACTTGGGTTACATGATTAAAAGAAGGTTCGATGTTATTTCTTATCAAATGTATTATCTTAATTAAAATCTCTTCTTGATGCAATATACCAATATATTGCACCAAAAGAAACAAACTCATTTGACGCATTCTTTGTTGGTATCCAATGGTGCACTTGCAGCCGGTGGTTCTAAGTCATGTAAAAATGCTTTCCCTTGGTCACCAGTTTCAGATTTTGGAAAAGTTTTTTTTCCTTTTTTCCGCCTTTTTTTCGTTTTCTCAGCGACTGATTTTTCCTGAAGAAAATATAACATTTTCTTCTTGGCTATCCAAGTCTCATCTTTCGCCTACCAGCTCCTGATTACTCCTTATCTTATTAGCCTGTTTCCCTCACTAACTCTTAATGACAAAGAATATAACACACAGAACACAAGAACATGATTAAGAATAAACAAGTTTTTTGAGTTTTTTTTTGTGTTTTAACGTAGGCACCTTTCAATACGTTTGGACCAACAATATCTCAACAATTAATTTCCTCAATGTAATGGGATTTGTCCAAACTACCAGAACTACGCAAAATAAGCGGTTGTCTCAGAGTTCATCTCATCATTTGAAGTGATTCATCATCCACCGAACCATTTCTTCAGATTTGGAAAGAGTACGTAATAGCTAGGAGTGAACTCCGGTAAATACGGTTTATTTGGTAGCACTTCGAGGTGTAAATTATGAAGTTCTGCAACAACAACCCTGAAGGGCGTTGTGCATAGGCATATTATCATGGTGAGAGAGCATTTTTTTAGAGCACATTTTTAGTCTGAACTATTACATTTCTCCAAGTAGTTTATGAACACCACACCACGAAAATACCAGGAGATTATAGCCATAACTTTTTTGCAGGTAGAACCATTTTCGCCTTCGTTGGCGCTCTTTTACCTACCCCCATTCATGCGATTTTGGTCGAGTGTTAACAAATCTGCACTCATCGAACAGAAACATGTTTCATACAGAAAACATGGTGTAAAATGTAGTTGTGGCGATTTTCTCGATTGTAGCCGTTTTAGGCGTCCCGAGCGTTTATAATATTTAATAGATATACGACCACGTTTAAATTCAGCAGATAACTTTTTTATAACCGAAAACAAAAGAAAAATCCTTTAAAGTAACTAACTTTAAGTCTAACTTTTCTTAGGTGCCCATCGGGACTAAGTCAAATGTCTTTGTTATATATGCGTTTCGAAGCATTGAAGGTAGAGAGAATATAAAATCATTAATACATTTACGTGTTTGAAGCTAATATAAGATTTCAGTACAGAGGGCCCTATTATAGGCCCACTCTTATTATCTATTATGCAGGTCGACATGATTTTTGATTTTTGCGCTTTTTGCGTTTCATTTAATTTATTATTAAAGCACCTTTTGACAGAAATGGCCTAGCACATCCCATTTTCAAGCACCTGCTTCTCCTTTATATCATGGGGTGAATTTTTTGTACCTTTCGAGTACAAAGGTAAGAAGTACTTTGCTAAGAAGAATTGCTGTTTTTTGTATCTATGGGACAGTAGGACAATAAAAGAACAGGGGTCTCCAAACTTTCCAGCCTTGGGGCCATACTGATTACTCCAGTAAGTTCCAAGGGCCAAAACTGTTTTAATTTTCCTATCATTATCTATAATTTCTAACTTAGTCGCCGAGTACACGCCCTAAACGAGCATACGCTTGCTAAATTCGCTAGTCGTGGGCCGGATTAATGACACTGGCGGACCGGAGTTGGCCCGCGGGCTGTAGTTTGGAGACCCCTATTTTAGAGAAACATAATTTGTTAAAGTGGACTGCAATTTGCGTATTTGTATGTTTCTTTCGTTAATAATGATGTTTATGATTGATTCTTGCATACAACAATTTTAAAAACTATAGTTAACAGTATCTACAATCTTTAGCTGTAATATATTAACTATTTTTCATATAAAGTAACTAATTTGGGTAATATTAAGCAATTTCATTGCAAAGAATCAACTCTACGAGGTAGATTCCGTAACCAAAGCCCGAATGAAAAGAGTATCTGAAACTCTTAAACGCTTGTTGGGAATATATCGCATTCACTCGGTTGACGTGTATAACTGCGGGGTCCCTTTCGGAGGCAATTGTGCGGAAACTTCGATCCGCCCAACAATTTTCACGGATATTAAAGGAATACCACCGGTTTAAAGGAATAAATGAATTCTGTGGCTCCTTTTTCCACACCGGAAATATAGTTTTATAAATGTGGCATTGTGTAAAAAAAATCTCTAAGAAAGTCGAGGCTCATTTTAACCTCTGTTGTAAATATTTTACAAAAAAATTGGTATTGTGTGTAAAAATTGTTGCGTGCATTTGAAATATATTACTACTATTATTAAATTCAGAAACATTTACCGCAAACACCCGATCATGTTTATTATTTCTAGACGCGCATTTGGCTTATTTTCGTTCGTTAATTACAGTTAGCTGAAAATTTTTGTTATATAAAAACAGCGAGTATGTTTGTATGTTGAGCGTTTTGTATGTTGATTAAAAACTATTTATTGAGTGGAAAAATCATCGTACAAATCGAAGAAATGTTCAAAAATCAATAAGGACCTCTGCTCCTTTATATTTCATTTGATGTTTATAAGTGGTAAAACGAGCTTTGTTGTGATCGAACCAGCAGTGACACCTCACGCTCAGGTTGCCCACTTTGTTTCACTACTGAGGGAATGATTAACAAAATCCATAATATCGTGTTGCCCGATCGCAGTTGAAGGTTAAACAGATTGTTGAGATGATAAACATCTCGAACGAATGCGTAAAAACAACCATTACGAATATTCGGGAACGAGAATGGTATCAGTGCGATGGGTGCCGAATTTGCTTACTGCTGACCAAAAACGGAGTCGAGTAATCAGTGCACAGTGGTGTTTAGATTTGTATAAAAGTAATCCGAAGTTTTTGCAGCGATTCGTGACTATGATGAAATCTGGATTCATCACTACACATCAAAATGAAGGTCAAAATAGTGAGTTTTACTCGGCGAACGTGGCCCCGAAGAAGACGATGACTGTCCCATCGACTAGAAAGGTCATAGCCACTATATTCTGGAATTCGCAAGATATTATCTTCATCAACTATTTGAAAAAGGCAAAGGCAAAGACGATCACAGGCGAGTATTATGATACATTAATGGCCAAATTTCATGAAGAGTTGATAAATAAACCCTCGTTTGGCAAAGAAAAATGTGCTGTTTCATCTCGATCACCTACCCGTCCATTCGGCGTTACAACAGTGGAACTAGTCGTCAATTTACACTATGAGATGATGCCGTATCCATCCGATTCTCTGGGCTTGACGTCCTTCAACCTTTTTCTCTATCCAAACATGAAGAAATGGCTCATAGAAAAAAAAATGTACATCAAATAAAGAGATCATCCCTAAAACAAAGGACTATTTTGCAGAGTTTGGCCAGCCGCTCTTTTTGCAAGGCATAAAAATGTTGAAAAATCGTTGAGTGAATTGCATCGAGCTAAAATAACGCTGAAAAATAAACCGATTTTCATTTAAAAAGTATCTGACTTCTTATTACACTCTCATACATTGATAGTACGAAGGTTGCTATTTATGTACGCGGAATAATAAATAAAAACAAATACTTATCATTGAAAATGGTTTTATTGTTTTTCAAAATATTCTCCTTGATGATCCATACACTTTTGCATACGTTTGAACCAATTTTCATAGCACAATTTTCAGCGAAAATCGTTGACCACGTAATTTATTTTTCACGGATGGGAATAAAAATTAATCATTGGGTGCCAAATCAAGACTGTACAGCGGATGACCCAACAATGTTTTGACCGGTCAAATATTGAGTTCAGTCCAACGTTGTGAGAGCTCACGTTGTCATAGTGAGGACCGTTCTACGATTCTCTAGTGGCACTCCAGACACATGCCCATTTATCCCAAAAAAACAGGCGACCATATGCTTCAAAGTGCTTCTTGCGCGAACAACTTTTGTTAGGTTTTGGCTCATTTTGAAAAACCCATATAGTCGTCTGCTATTTACTTTCGGGCTCATATGCATAGATACAAGATTCGTCCACCTGTGTAGATGTCATACACAGCTTTTGACGCATCACGATTGTATGTTTTGAACATTTTTTTGCACCAATCGATACGAGCCTTTTTTTGAGCGACTATCAAATTATACGGAACAATTACACATCACTATCAAATTATACAACAATTATACATCCAACGTGCACAAATCTTTTTCATGGCTAAAGGGTTCATGTAAAATCTTGTGTATGCTTGTCATACTAATGCCCAGGGATGCTTCAATCTCACTGTATGTCACATGGCGATCTTGCTTTATCAGTATTAATGTTTTCTGGCAACAACCGATTTTGGACGACCTTCTTTAAATTCGTCCATGAGCGAACGTCGGCCACGATTGAATTCACCACTATACCAGTCATATACAGTGGTTTTTGATAGCACTTTATCGCCAAAAGTCGAAGTGAGTTGATCGATGCACTGTTGTTGAAATAATCCATGCCGAAAGTCATGGTAAATTATTGCATGAAAATTCTCACTAGTTAATTCAATTTTTTCACTGAGATGACATTTTCAAGTCATTAACCAACACAAATAGCGTCCGTATGACAAAACGTTCTGAGTACATATACATTCAACAATGTCAAATTTTACGATATGCCAGATGGCGCTTAGCAATACGATTGTTGTCAATTCCAGATACATAAATATCAACCTTCGTAGTTTTGTTTGGCAACCATACTTTCTTGAAATCAGCCTTATTGAAGAAGTATGTTTTGTTGTTTGTTGTGCTATTGTTATTATAATTATTATTAATATAGTTTTGAAACTAAGATACAGGCTATTAAACAGGCAGGCTGCCAAGACGTAGCAAAAGACTAGAATACGCTAAGATTTAGAAAAACCATCTCTAATAGATTTGATTTAGCCGAGATCGTTCTGTAGGTGCGATCATCAATGAATTGAAAACCAAAGAACATGTATAGGGTGATTTTTTAGAGCGTCTCACTTTAACAGGTCCGTTTCTCGAAATAATTTTCTGTTTGACCTTGTGGAGCCACCCTAATGGAGTCACATATTCTGTAGATTAATACTATTCAAATTTGGAATTAAATAATCCACATTGTCGCATAACAAAGCCCAATTTTCTGCGAACGGCGACGAATTGATAAATTTGGATCTTCATTAACACTGTCAGCAATAACGGTAATATTTTCTTTGGAACGCATAGCTGTTTGTCTTGTTTTTGTTTTAATACCGAGCAGAGTGAGATGCGCTCGGAATTTGTCGATAACTCGGCGAATACATCCCGAAGTTCAAATTTACGAAGTGCTCTATAAGTTTGGCGAACAGAACATTAATTTTGATAATAAATTTCGACAATTTGCAAACGTTGCTCTGATAATAAGCGCGTTGATCCATGATGATTTGCCAGACTATTAAAATACAGATTTAAAGACTTGCGTGTAAACACTTACATTTGGCTTCATAGCAACCCCTATCGGAAATTTAAGCATACTAAAAAGTCACCCTTCAGGAGAGGGAGGTCCAAAAAAATAAAGCTATGAACAAGAAGGAAAAGTTAGCAGACAAGAAACTGAGGAAAGAATTTGTTAACCAAACCATTTAGGCTTCTAGGCTTATGAAATGTATATTATATATCAAAAATGAAAACTAACGAACCTATTTGTCTTCTCAATATTCAACACATGAGCAAATTTTCTGAAGAGTACTTAAGGACACTTTTTATTCAACAACGATGTCAGATAACATCGTACAAGTCCTGTTTCAAATCCAATTTCATTCATCTTATAAAAATATACGTAAATCAATAGCTCATTTGCTTGGGCATTTTTACATCAAGCTCCGTAAATCTTCACTTTAACTTTCAATTAAGACTTAAAAGATTAACCTTAATAAGGTTTTTTCCCATAATCACCATCGATAAATATCATTAAACGAGACGCCAATGAAACCCTAATGAAAAAATATAAAAGCTGCACCCAACGAGCTCGAATTAATAGAGTGTTCATTATTAATGAAAAGGTAAAATATTTTTTATCCACATAGAATGGCGGTATTACTGAAATATTGCGATATTTTATCATTAATACGTACAGAACAAAAATAGAGCTGACGGAAATAATTCGTTATCTGAGAAATAAACTTTATTACCGAACACGTTATCCATAATTTCCTTCTCTGGATCTTGGATTCTTGGAGGTGTAACCGTCAACGACCGGTGGTGGGAGAACAAAAAGAGTGGGGAGTTTCCGGTCGACGTTGTCATGGCAACTATTTCGTTATTGGTTAAACGCCGGAAGGAAGAAGAGATTTCCGCCCCGCGGTTCTTGGTGGAAGGTTGCGGGGGGATAAACCTGGGGTATGGGTCGCTTTAAATGCGTTTTGAATAACGAGCTCTGCGGCAGCGCTGGAAAAAGACGGTCGCGTAACTTTTCCGGGGATTTCCGGCAGTGTTATTGCAAAGTCGGGGCTGCAATAGCTTGGAGCTGGCAAAAGTTTAAAACTTGCTCATTTGGATTTGTTTTCAGGATAATCCTAATAATGTTATGACAAATATCTGAATAATAACAAAAATAAATTATCTTTATCGACTCGTCCAAGAATATTGTTTTTGCGTTTGCGCCTCAGTAGTATCATATATTTTTGTTTGATTTAATTTGAGATATACATATACGAGAGAGATTACATACGAGATAAATGAAATACATATTTCATTTTTCTCGTATGTAATTTTTTATTTTAGTTGCATTGAAGAAGAATTCGTATATTTGTTGGGTCATTCATATGGAAAATATCATCTATTTAAGATAGTGGCGGCTGGTAAGGGAGGGCGTTGGGGCGCCGCCTTTCCAGCCTTTTTTACAGTAAACATTTTTTAGAGCAAAATACTATATTTTATTTCCGTTCAGTTTCTCTCCTTTAACTCATTTTCCTGGTTCACCTGTATTGGGTTTCAATAGCACGAAAATTAAAAATAAATTAGGAAAAATCTGCAGCAAAACTATTTTCTTCTATGCCCTCCTACTTTAAAAACCCACGAGCCGTCACTGCCTAAGCATAAGATACTCATTTGATTTGGTTTTAATAGCAACTGACAAACAACAATTAAGACATATGGTATCACAATTAAATGGTGAATTAAAGAAAGTATAACTTACAATAAATCTCATAAAAACAAGAATATAGACAACAAAAAACATAGAAACAATTTAAATCGATGATAAACCACTTGAATACGTAACATCACCTCATAATGAAAAATGATAAGCAAGACGCTGATTTATATTAGGTTGGGAAGCGTTTGATAGGCTATTACATATTGCATGATCAAATATATTTTCCAAACAACAGAAATGAAAAGGCAAAAAAGTAAAAAAATAAGAAAAGCTGAAAAAGTAATGGAGCGAAAAATGACATGTATGAAATTATGAGAAGAAAGTCTCACGAATGAATAAGCCAAACAGAAATAATGAATGAAGTAGAAGTGACGACGAAACCTGGAGGACTGCAGTCACAGGTAGACCTCCCTTCCGAATTCAATGATGTAATCATATCATATATAGGGGAAAGTGAGGGAAACACGAACGCCGGGTAATCCCCCCGAACACAACACTTCTAATATGTTAGAAAGAGATGGCAGTAGTTTGTTTACCGCGATCGTAAAGATCACAGCACCTGTAGTGCCAGACAATAATAGGGGGGAAACGGATGCACGCACGAGTCAAGGTATGAATATTTCTATTTTTTGTGTGTTTTCGATGTAATTTTTTCATAAATGTAACTTGGTGTAGCTTTATTTCTACCAACAGTAGTAATATAACGTTTACATACTGGAACACTCACAAACAAATGATTCTAATGACAGCAACGCTAATGGTAAACATAGTATAACCTAAAATAATGTTTGTTATTTTATTTGTTTCGATCCTGCGGGACAATGTCAGGTAATCTTGAACGTTCGGCCCTATTTCGTTAGTTCATCGTTTCATTAAATTTTTTCTTATGATTGCCTTAGATGCCTCGTAATTACATCACCAAAAAGGAAACAAATTATAAAGTAGACGATCTCCAAAAAGCTATTGATGATGTCAATATAAAAAAAAAAACCTTGGCAAAGCAGCAGACTCAGTGCCCAAAACTACAATTTTTGACTATTTGAAGAGGACTTGTTATAAAACAGCCCAGAACTGTTAGAAAACCATTATTTTCAAACGCGCATGAATTAGAACTCGATGATTATCTTATAAAATACAGCAAACTATTTTATGGATTATCGATTAAAAAAGTTCGCCAAATAGCCTCCCAATTTGCAAAGCGGAATAACCTTCCTCAGAATTTTGACCGAGTAAAACAGCTGGCCGGAAAAGACTGGTGTTATAATTTTATGAAAACACATTCCAGAATATCTTTGAGGACACCTGAGGGAACTTCGTTGAATTCTATCAATGCTTTTAATGAAGCTGACGTTAAAATATTCTATAATAATTTGGTCATATAAAAAATATCATATTCAACCAATATCAATATCATAATAAAATATTTAATTTAACGTAAAGGTATATCAACTGTTCAAAGAAATTCGAAAATATTGGCTGCAAAAGGTGAAAAACAAGTGGTCAAGGCAACAAGTGCTGAAAGAGGGTCTACAACTACAGTTATTTGTTCATTTAGTGCGGCTGGCGAATATATTCCTCCATTTTTTATATTTAGAGGAAAGCGGATGAATGCTCTGTTACTAAAAGGCAGTAACCTCAACATGCTTGGATCTGTATGAGACTCTGGATGGATAAATGAAAGCTTATTTATTGACTGGCTACACCACTTCATTTCTTTTGCAAAGCCTTCAAAAGAAAATCCAGTACAGCTAATTTTAGATATGAAAGTCATATCAGTCTTGGTCCATACACACTCTGCAGAAACTATGGAATCATTATGTTGACCCTGCCACCACATACCTCACAGTGCTTTAGATTATCTCACCTTACCTACCTCACCTTACATACCTCACAGACTCCAGCCTTTAGACTTAACATTTTTGGGCCTCTCAAGAGTGCATACAATCGAGAATGTGAGAATTATATGTCATATCGAATTGGAAAGCCCATCACTCATTACAAGAGAATTGAATTATTTGCAAGTATTTTTAATTGGTGCAGTAGCTTTGAAAAAGCAGCAAATGGCTTTAAATATGCAGGAATATATGCCTTGCGACCACCTGAAATTGATTCGATTTAACCATACATTTCCCAAAATATTACATTACAGTCAACAAGAAATCAAACACAAAACAGTGAGACCGATGTCCAACCTCCAAATAATCAAGTATCGAACGTCAACACTGTCGAAGTGGTCAACAATCTCCCGATGCTCACAATTATTTTTTACAAGATTATGGCGAACAAGCTGCTGAAAAAACTTCTGATATATCTGCAGCTGCACAAGTTTGCGATGTTCAAGCTTTCGATGCCCAAGCTTCTGATACATGTACTGTCCATTTCCAATCAAGTGACACACAACCGCTTAATACTTCTGCTTGTCCTTCCACAGTACAAAATTCTGGTTCAGTAATGGACACTCTTGGTGGATATGACAATTTAATTGCAATTGAAAAGATGAACATGTTGTCAGCTTCTCTATCCGAAATCGTTGAATTGCCTATTATTCCTCCCAAAACATCTAAGCGCAACATTAGAAAGAACAAATCGATTATTTTAACAACCACACCTGTAAAAGATCAACTAGAAGAAAAGAAAAATGAGAAACGAGCAAAAGAAGGAGAAAAGAAAGAGACGAAGAAAAGAAAAGCTGAAAAAGTACAAGGAAACAAACTGAAATGAAAAGACTGAAACGTGATGATAGGAAATCCAAAAACAACGAAACTAGAAAAATACTGAAAAATTTCAAATTAAAATTCAAATATTAAGGACTTTAAAGATTCTCGCCAAGACAAGAAAAAAGGAAAGCACAAAAATGGTGACTATTATGACTGGATTATGTGCTTCGTATATGAAAATAGGGCTCATGAGAAATGTACAGATGGACATCAACATGGGCGGGTTGTAAATGTGATCTCTGTCGTCATTAATACTGATTATAGGTTATAGATGTAACTAATGTTACATTTTATGAAAAAATGAAAATGTTGATTTCTGAAGTAGTCAGATGGAAAGTTAAATTTAATTAATAATCAATAAAAGACACTCTAATGTCATAATTCCGCTGTCATATTTAAGTTTTGTCTTAGGTATTCGTGTTTCCCCGACTCTAAAAAAGAAAACTAAAAAAGAATACCCATGTCCAACAATGAATTTGCTTATGCTGAAGACAAAATTGATGATATTTGGCGTTGATTTGCTACGAAAAAAAGTAGAAGATATCTTTGGCCAAGAAAAAAGCTCAAAGTGTATGGTTTCCTTTCAATCTCCAAAAATGCAAACCATATTTTTTTTTCGGATGAAGGTCGTCTTTCGTCGTACTTAAAACCGTAAGTTATCAACCGACATTTTCAGTTTGAGTCTACTTGACTAACTGAACGCAAATCAATGCTGCCAAAAGTTGATGGAACGTTTACCATACTCTTTATGAATTACAACACAATTGAATTACAACAATTAGGTTGTAATAAAAAACAAAAATTTAAAGGTGAAAGTCCATGTCCAACAATGAATTTGCTTATGCTGAAGACAAAATTGATGATATTTGGCGTTAATTTGCTACGAAAAAAAGAATAGAAGATATCTTTGGCCAAGAAAAAAGCTCAAAGTGTATGGTTTCCTTTCAATCTCCAAAAATGCAAACCATATTTTTTTTTCGGATGAAGGTCGTCTTTCGTCGTACTTAAAACCGTAAGTTATCAACCGACATTTTCAGTTTGAGTCTACTTGACTAACTGAACGCAAATCAATGCTGCCAAAAGTTGATGGAACGTTTACCATACTTTTTATGAATTTTGGAGAACTAAACTTGAAGAGATTTACCACTAAATACCAAATCACTTTTTTTGAACTGCTCAACGCACGTTTCGCTAACCATGTTAGCATCATCAGGAGATGATTTAATCTTATCTTTAGATTAAATCATCTCCTGATGATGCTAACATGGTTAGCGAAACGTGCGTTGAGCAGTTCAAAAAAAAGTGAATTGGTATTTAGTGGTAAATCTCTTCAAGTTTAGAGTTTCACACCAAAGGTTCCAATAGAAGAATTGATTTTGGAGAAGTTTAATCTCCGAAGTCTCCTTCTTCAAGTCTTTGTTTCTATTTTGATTTCCACTTCGCATATTTTTGATACTTTGAACTCTTGTTTTCAGTAACGGTTCCAGAATACCCAAATTTTGCATACTTTTTCTTCCTTGTAAATTTTAAACACTGATATTGAACATAAAGCCTCTTTATTAAACCCCAGAAAACATTAAATTCGACAGGTATATCTGAGCATATTTACTAAATATGATGCGATGTTTTTTTTTAACATCAACTAATAAATAGAGATAGAACGGTCAAGCAAAGAAAAGGGTTCCGTTGTGAAAAGGGGCCGGTCATAATACCATCCCCGATAATGTATCATAAAACCCGGAGTGTAAAGTCTTGTTCCGGGCGGCCGACGGACCGGAAAACGGAAATTTGAGCCGACGGCCGAATAAAGAGCGTCGCAGCGTACGGGTAGCGTCTTTCGGCCTGGCTAATTGACGTGAACACGCAACAGAGAGAAACAAAGAGGGAGAGGAAAAGCGAGACAGAACGAGCTAAAAAATCAATAACTATGATTTAATTTTTTTTATGAATTCCGAAAGTTAGAATTTGAAGGGACAAACTTTTCGAAAACTTAGTGCAGCACGTAACGAAAAATATTCGACCAATAATAAAAAAAAATTACTGACAATGGGAATTATTAGTAAGCAGGACTGAAACATATCCACACAACAACTGAAAACACGAAGCCCTGTAATATACAATATTGCATTTTTGTATGCATAAACTAATATTTTTACTAGTCTAAATGCTTTTATTTTTTATACAATTTCTCTAATTCAATTAATCGTTTTATTAAAAAGTACCTTTTTAAAACAAAACAGAATACCAATTCTTCTACTGGAACCTACGGCGTGAAACACTAAACTCGAAGGATTTTCCACTAAATACCCAACCATCATCAGGATATTTTACAAATTAATTTAATTTAATTTTACAACCGTGCGTAATGAAGCGTATAAAAACCATGAATCGTTAAGTTAACTAAGCGGTACATTAATAATTGAAAAAGTTGACTGAATGAAATACGTCCATTGTCCTGTTTACAGATTTCACACTTGCACGCAAACTCACAAGCGATCTCTAAATTTGAATGAGTGAAAGAAATATAATGAAAGAAAGGGAATTGTTAAAGGATTTAGGGAAGGACAGATATTAAGAATATATAAGATTTATATGGTATTGGGTTTTTTCCGGGAGTACATTCGGTTGTCGAGTTGGTCCCTGTGGGGAGCTTGCAGGTTCGTGACTGTCTAGACAGTCTAGACAGTCACGAACCTCGCGACAGTAAGCACCGAAGATGCCAAATGAGATTTTGGCGAAACGTCTACAAGCTCCTGACAGGGACCAACTCGACAATCGGATGTGCTCCGGGAAAAAACCCAATACATGTTTTTCCATCCGTAAAACAGTACGCACAAACATATATATATATATATATATATATATATATATATATATATATATATATATATATATATATACATATATATATATATATATATATATATATATATATATATATATATATATATATATTATATATATATATATATATATATATATATATATATATATATATATATATATATATATATATATACACCAATTTCAGCAACTATTGCTAATCTAGTTATGGAATATGTTGAATCAAAAGTTATTGATACTCTCGATTTTAAACCTTATTTTTATAAAAGATTTGTAGATGACTGTATATTATGCATACTTAAAAATAAAATTCAATATACCTTAAACAAATTCAATATATTCCATAACAAATTAAAATTTACTCATGAAGAAGAAAAAAATAAACCAATAAATTTTTTGGATATTAACATCACTTATAAGGATGGCAATATCAAAACAAATTGGTATACAAAACCAGTATGGTCTGGAAGATATCTCAATTTTAAATTTCATACACCAAATAAATATAAAAAAGTGTTATTAATTCTTTAATTGATAGAGCTATTATTTTAACTAATCCAAACAATAGGCCAAAATATATAAATAAAATCAAAAAAACACTAGAAGATAATAATTATCCAAAAAAAATTTACGAACCGGTAATTAAAAATAGAATACATACCCATACATTCTATAGAAACATAGAATATAGAAATTAAAACATTCTATAGAAATAAAACTGTATAACGTAAACAACAATAATTTCAAAACAAAATACGGAAGTATATATGTAAAAGTGTCTGAACACGTTATTTTTATAAACTGTTATAAACAAAGATATTGTTTAAATTTTATTTCAGTAGCCTTTTGACCCACCCTGACTTTTTTTAACAGCCAATAAACAGTTTTTCATTGAATAAACTAATTTTTTTGTTATGTCTGGCGCCATATGAGTCCATCCCTAGAAAATTTCTTCTCTAAGGTGATTTTAAATAAAGTTGGTTTTAAATCCTTTTCTTTTTAAATTCTCTTCCAATATAGTACCACAAATGCTCGATAGGATTCAAATCTGGCGATTGGGTTGATTGTCTAGGTGCGGGTCAAGACATATGCGTGGGGTCGTTATCTGGTTGGAAATTGAAACTATTTTCTATACCCAATATAATTGCACTATCCTTTAAATTATTTTTTAGTATATTGATGTGCATGTATTGATCCATTATCCCATCAATTATGTACAAATTTCCAACTCCTGCAGCTCCCATACAACCCCAAATGAGTACCACGCCGCCCCCATATTTGACCGTCTGTGCAATATTTTTTATTTTTAAATGTTTCCCTGGCTTGCGCCACACTTTTTTCCTTTCATTCGACCGTTAGACATTAAATTTGCTTTCGTCAGAGAAGATAACAGTCTCCCAAAACCCCCCCGGCTTACTTAAATGCTCTTTAGCAAACTCGAGGCGTTTTTTCTTGTTCTGTTTGCTTATGTAGGGCTGCTTCCTAGGCGTTCGTCCAAGCAACCCTTGCTATTTAATAATATTACAGACTGTTTGAGGAGTTACTGATACATGATAATCTTTATTAAGAGTACCTGCAATTTTGGTGGCACTTGTAGATGGATTGGTGTTGATTTCTTTAATGACTGCACGCTTTTGGATGTTTTTTAATTTTTCTAGCTATCCTGAACGAGATGTATTGCCAGCGTTGAGAAGCTCTTTATACCGGGAAATAATATAGGGAATTGTCGATGGTTGTTTTTAAAGATGTTTCCAATTTGTCGAAATTATTTTCCTTCTCAATGCATTCTAATAATAATTCTCATTTCCGGAGTGGTGCATGGAATTTCCATATTGAAGGCTAATGTTAAATTAATTGAGTATATCAGTTTCATTCACAGATAAAACTGTGAAGTGTAAACAAAGGACTAAGCTGTGGATGGTGTACTTTGATAAATAAAAGTTTTTATGTTATTGTGTTTACACCTATACAGGTGTTGCGACTGGTTACTAAACTTTCTATTTAAATAGAAAAAAAAATAGTCTTTGTCTAAAGACTTTGTCTAAATAGTCTGTCTTTAATTGGTTTTCTTTAAAAGTCTTTAAATGATATATGGGATTAATAACAATAATATTTTTTATATCTTATGACTTATAATAAATAACACATATTTTCATTTATTTAATTATTTTCTAAAAAAGTCACACGAAATATAGAAAACATGCAAAAACTCATTAGTAACTTGATACAAAAAAATTGCTGCTATAACTCTACTATAAATTCTCACAAACAAAAATCGTGACTAGAAACGATTTTTAAACGGAAATAATGCATGAAAATGATGGCACCATTCTGATAATTTCACAAAAAAATCAGGAAACCTAAATAATGAATTATAGCGACGTTTTTTTTTACCTTTTAAAAAAGGGGTTTTTCGGTAAGACACGTGTCAACAAAAGTCACGTGTCTTAATTGATTCTGATGAGAAATCATGCTCACAAAAGTCAATTAGCGAGTATAATGTTATGAAAAGACAGGAAATTGCCACAGAGGGGTAGATGATTCTTAACGCCTTAAATATAATATAGCATATTATTTTGGTAGCGGATACGAATAGCGCATATTACACAGCACTATCTAATTGTTTGTTTGTATTTAGAAAAAACAAAAATATTATTCAAGGAAATATTTACTATGAAAATACATTGAATATATTTTTATTTAATTTTTATCATTTTTTCTTATTAATGCAGACAATATACAGTGCCTTTAATTAAAATTGTAACACACGGCTAGTGATTTATTTAAATTAAGGAACTTTTATTTTTTATTTTGAATTATTTAAAGGTGGTATCATTTGTTACCAAAAATCATCCTAACTTTTCCTTATTAGATTTGTCATCGCGATACATCGCGTAAGATTTTTATCAATTTCTATGCTTCCTGACCAACAACAAATAATTTAAAAGCACCTCTTAAGCGCATTTGATTATTTAAAAGAAATAAATTTCATTGTTTACATTGCATCAACAATATTTTTCATAAAAAATCTACGACATGCGCTTCTTTCTTCGTTCTATACCATCTGCTCCCATGTAATGCTCTGAAATAATGTACAACTGGTCAATGTTATAACAGGTGTCTCAGAATGTTTTTCGTTTTTGTTTTGATTGTTACGCACCAAACACAGATAGCGAAAGGAGGGGAGTGGTGTCAAACGCTTGACGGGCTTTTTAAGTTTAGTAGCGATGGATCGTTTCACCGGTTCACAGCGCGTATTCTGCGTGCGAGTGTTTTATAAAAACAATGATTGCTACACTATTGTTGGCCATTTGTACAGGACATATTATAATTTAGCCACAATTAGAAATATGCCAAGTGCGAATTTATTCAAGAGTTGGACACAATGCCGGATAAAGCTACTGGACGTAAAAAGACCGCGATCGCCAGAGACGGAGACGATCCACGACAGTCTCTACGACTCCGTGCGCTTCTCTACATTTATACAGATCCACGATTCATCGTATTATTCGCAAATATTTACATTTCCATCCCTACAAAATTGTTATTGTGCAAGAAATGAAGTCCGGGTGATCCAGCCAAACGAGCCGAATTCTGCTGGGCAAAAAAAAATCGTTTTAGGAGCTTCAATGAGATATGAATTTCTGATGAATCGAATTTCTACATGAAATAAGGTCATGTAAATAAACAAAACTGCAGATATTGGGCTTCCGACAATCCGCTGAAACTGCACCAGAAACCATTATACTCGCCTAAGATTGTCGTTTGGGCTGCCATATCAAGTAAATGAATTATCGACCCCTACTTTTTTGAGGATATCCGTGGTTGCGCTCGGACTGTTAATTCCGATTGTTATTGCTGTATGATCCAGACATTTTTGGCTCCAAAAATGCAAAACTCAATTGGTTACAACCGTAACACATTTTTCCAATAAGATGGAGCGTTTTCCCCCGTTACGAATGATTCCTTAGCAGCTCTACACGATGTATTCACTGAAAGAGTAATTAGTCGTCGAGGAATCTAGATTTAACATCTGCTAATTTTTTCCTTATGAGGTTACTTAAAACGTTAAGTTTTCAATCCATTACCATCCAACTTAAATGTCTTAAAGCAAAGAATAACAGACGAAATCCACACGATTTCAAGAGCGATACTCCAGAGAGTGATTGAAAATTTCAATTTCAGGTTAAATGATGGTGAAGAAGCGGATAGTGCGCATTTACAGATGGTTGTTTTGCATAAATAAAAATTTAAAAACTACTCTGTAATTTAACAGCAATTAAACAAGTTTGAATTAATTCTGATGTTTTATTTTTTAAGTATCAAAAACGAAAAACATTCTGAGACATCCTTTATATATTTTCGTTAATAAAATTGAAAAAACCAATAAAAGTATGTCGAAGGAAATTAGTGATTTCATGTTAATCATTATAAACTTGTCGTGTTGGTTGTCCACATTTATAGGTCACCTGGGTTTTGGAATTAAATAAAGTCTCTGTATATGGACTATTTTATGTTGCGCCATCTGTGTGTAGTCAAGGAGGTTACTAGAGTGTGAGACGGAACTTTAAAATATTTATTGGTTAAGAAATATGTACACGAAGAACTATTAATAAAAGTTTTATCTATATATCTATGATATCACAAAAAGTCATCTTTCTTAATAAACACATACATTACATAATTCAATTAAATTAAGAAAAAAACAGATTGGTGAAATAAAAAAAATGTAAAAAAGAAGAGAGCATTGTGATATCAAATTTGCATCGATACTGCAATAACACATAGGTCTATAAGTTCCCGGTCTGACAAATAAAACACACTTTTTTTTATAAATATCGACTTTATTCAACAATATATTCTCCTTGAAGAGCAATTCAATCATTCCAACGCTTTTCTAACATGTCTATACCCCTTTTATAGAACGATTTCTCTTTACATTCAAAAATATCTTTCAGATTCGACAATTACCTTTTTATAGCAGCGAAACTCCTTTCCAGCGAACATTTTTTGAGATCTCGTCCTTCAAACTCACCAATAACGCTATGTAATATTCGCTATTGATGGTTTTACCTTTCTTGAGATAATCTTTTAACAATATCCCATGCACATCCCAAAATGCAGAGGCCATAATCTTACCTACAGATGGTTATGTTTTTGGTCGTTTTGGACGGCTTTCACCGGCTGCTCACTCAGTTGACTGCCGATTTGACTTCGAAGTGTAGTGATGGATCCATGCTACATCCATAGTCGAATACTATATGAAAAAATCATTTTTACGAAGGTTGCTATTTATGTATACGAAATTAGCAAAAATGGTGTTGCTAGGTGCCATCTGACCTATACATCATAAAGTTTGACATTGTTTTTACACGCTTCGTTAGGTATGGTTTTCATATAAATAGGACATAGTTTAGTTTTAGAATTAGATTAAATCATCTCCTGATGATGCTAATATGGTTAGCGAAAAGTGCGTCGAGAAGTTCAAAAAAATGTTTTGGTGTTTAGTGGTAAATCTCTTCAAGTTTAGTGTTTCACACCAAAGGTTCCAATAGAAGAATTGATGTATATGTACTCAAAATGTTTTGTCATACGGACGCTATTTGTGTAGTTTAGTGACTTGAAAATTTCATCTCGGTCAAAAAATGGAATCAACTAGTGAGAATTTTCGTGAGATTATTTACTACGACTTTCGACGTAGATTACCTCAACAATAGTACATCGATCAACTCACTTCGACTTTTGGTGATTAAGCACCATCTTAAACCACTGTATATCACTGGTTTAGTGAATTCAATCGTGACCGTCGTTCGTCCAAGGACAAATTTAAACAAGATCATCGAAAATCGGTTGTTGAGCTATAAAACATCGACACTGTGCGCGATTGAGGTATTCCTGGGCATTAGTATGACTAGCATACACAAAGTTTTATATGAACATTTAGCTGTGAAAAAGATTTGTGCGCGTTGGATTCTACATAATTTGACAGTCGCACAAAAAAAGGTTTGTGTCGATTGGTATAAAGAAATGCTCAAAAAATACAATCGTAGTGTGTCAAAAGTCATGAATAACATCTAAAAAGGCGACGAATCTATGCGTATCAGCCTGAAACAGTGCCGGCTCGTGGAGTTTTAAAGTGGGAGGGCGTAATCGTGGTGCACCAAAAACCGTGTATAACATCTACACACGTGACGAATCTTGAACCTATGCGTATGACCCCGAAAGTAACAGCAGTTGAGTGTATGGGTCTTTTAAAATGAGCCAAACCCAACAAAAGCTGTTCACACAAGAAGTATTTCGAAGCATATGATCGTCAGTTTTTTGGGATAAATAAACATACATTGGCATTAGAGAATCGTAAAACGGTCAATTCTGAATAGTAGACAACCATTTCTTTGTCAACAGTCTTTGAAGAAATTAAAAAAAAGTAACTAGCGATGCAGGAGCATTCTTCAGCATGATATCTACACACCTGTGTAGATGTTATTCATGACTTTTGGCACACTACGATTGTATTTTTGAGCATTTCTTTGCACCAATCGACACAAACTTTTTTTTATGAGGAACCCAACGCGCACAAATCCTTTTCACAGCTAAATGTTCATGTAAAAACTTGCGTATGCTAGTCATACTAATACCCAGGAATGCCTCAATTTTACGGTATGTCACATGATGATCTTGCTTTATTAGTTCGCGCAGAGTATTGATGTTTTCTGGCTCATCAACCAATTTTGGACGACCTTGTTTAAATTCGACCGTGAATGAACGACGGCCACGAATATAAATATATATATATATATATATATATATATATATATATATATATATATATATATATATATATATATATATATATATATATATATAAATAATCTTCATCATCAGCCCGCGTCGATCCATTGCAGGATGAATGCGTCTTCAGCATTCTTCCAACTTTCACGGTACTGGGCTTTCCTTTGCCATTCGGGTCCAATATACTTAACGATATCATCAATCCATCGTGCTTCTCGTCTTCTTCACGGACATTTATCTGCTGTCCATTTACAAGCTGTATCCACGCCAGGATTGCCTTGGCCCATTTATCGTCCAATCGCCTCCAATTTAAGGGATGGGATCACTTATCTCGCTCCCGATCAAGCAACTAATAGAATGAATATATATATATATATATATATATATATATATATATATATATATATATATATATATATATATATCTATTTTTTTTTCTCAAATGCTGTTCTTGTGTTCCAAATAAATGATAATAAAATGTTTACCACAACTCAGCATTAGAGATCTAAATTCCCAAAAAAAAAATTTTTAAAAATAAGACAAGTCAAGAAAAAATCAAACCTTATTAGATATAAAATATAGAGAGAGACAGAGCCTCACTGATAATCTTACGAGATATATCTCACGTAAAATTTTTATTCTGTTTGCGATCATCGTTAATTTCCTGAGAAACGCTGAATAAACCGTCTCAATCCATATTTCGCTGAAAGCCAATCCATTAACCGAAAATATGCCCCATCGACTGTATTTTGTCGGCAAATGAGAAAAGTTTGCAAGGCGACCTTAAATCTCCTCGTTCGAGCATAGGAAATGGATCGTTTTTGATTTTATAGTCTCTATTTCTTCGACGTATCATATTATAAAAAGCGGGATTTATTACCCTGTTTACTTTTGTCAACTGGACAAGTTTTCCAAGTAACGTTCGACTTTCTTAAAAAACAACGCACAACTTTCTTTTGGTGTATTATTGATCTTTATATATTTCTTTTCTATTTTGTTTTTCATTTATACTAATAATAACTTCAATTAACCTGCTATAAGAATACAGATATTAAATAAAAATGCTTTTTGATGCTATTGTTATTCAGTTTGGTTTTTTTTCTTTTGTTTATAGATAACAGGTTATCTTTCCGTGCTCAGTGGATTAATCCAATTTCACCTTTTTACTCTGAAAAATAGGCATTCCTTCTTCAGTGTTAAAGTGGTTCCACTACGAAATATTCATTCAAAACGAGTGAAATAAGTCCCAAAATTAGGGCAATTTTAAAACAACATTTAAAAAAAGCTTCAAAGCAACTGACGAGGATCGTGAGATTTGCGAAATAGAGGGAGGAAGGTGCCGTATCAATCCGCACCGCTGATCTCTGGTTCAAAAATTTCACGGTCTCTCGATGCTGACATTTTAAGAGCATCTGTGGATACAAATCCTTGGACGGCTACTAGGAAACGTTCAGGGGAATTAGAAATACCCAGACTAGTGTTAACTGGTATTTTCGAGGCACTGGAATGGTACCAAAGAGCTATAGAAGATTTTTTTAATAATTAACCCTGCTTACCGGATGTTTTTAAAGTGTTTGCACTGCTGACAATTTTGCCTAAAGATTGTCTTTCTAAATATAGAATTTAATTAGGTGTACGAATAAAATATGGCGTTAGTATATATTGGTTAAAACATAGATAACAAAGATATTTTCCTCATACTGATAAAAAATGGGCGTGTATTAAATGTATGACGTCCACGTCAGGTGAAAGTGAAATGCAGCAAAAAAAAACCGTTTCAAAATGGAACATGACGTAACCAACATATATATTAAATATTATTATTTTATTTAGTTTTATATTTAAATATATTGTAACGAACTTGATCAGTGATATTTGAGAAGCAAAATATTTACATAATTCTAGAGTTATGTTTTATAGGGTAGCAAAGTTGACTCTATGAAAAACTCCATACGTTAGGCTTCTATGAAAATTAAAATATAGGTGTAGTATATGCCTAAAATAATGCTTGAAAAATGTTATTTTTTATTATTTTTAGAAGACCTCTTACAACAGAAGAATTGTTAGCTTGTTTGAAAGAATCTAATACGGATGAGGAAGTTGACGATTCAGAATCTATAGATATCAGCTTATTTCCATCTGAAGAGGGCAGAGATACAGACGTCGACGAGGTCCCCGAAGATGGAAATATAGTAAATGTTGACAGTGTTGGATCCTTCTAGCTACGTATTCTCAAGTTAAACTAGTTTCGCAATATAATGAAAGAAAAGAATTTTTATTTCCGAAATAAAAATAAAAAGCCAAAGAAGTATGTTTCAAAAGACAAATTTGACAATTTGACAAAGTTGGGAACGCACATCGACGCGTATCATGGTGGAAATGGAAAATCATCAGAAATGGTGGAATTAGAAGCACATTCTATTCCCGAGACGTTTCGGATTTAAGTTTTTGTGTTTGAATAATCCAAATGGTTACTGCGTAAAATTTGAACTGTACGAAAGAACAAGCCAAAAAGATTCAAATATGACCTTGGGAAGTTCAATTACAAAGAGAATAACTTTAGGATTTGCCCCTGACGGAAGTAAAATTTTTTGCTAACTGTTGTAATTCTTTATCGTAACATAACGGTTACACGAACAATTCGAGCTGATCGCACAGAAAACGTTCCTTTGAAGGATTTAAAAAAATGTTTCCAATGTTACTTTGATCTGTTGACATGATAATAGTCAAATTACACTAGCTACCAACAGAATCGATGAACTTGTCAACAAAATTACAGCATGCAAGCATTACAGCTAGGCGCGAAAATAAATGCGCCACACCCGATGCGCGGCATGGGGGGGGTCGATTTACTCGATCGTGGTCATCATATAATAAATATATGAAGTCGAAAATGGTATAGGCTCATCATTCGCTTCTGCCTAAAAGTATCCATCGTTAATTCGTGGATTTTGTTACGAAATATAGAACCTTGTATAAAACAAATTGATTTTATTAGACTCATTGTACTGTCAATACATTCAGCTCCAAAGCTGAGGGTTCTTATGCCACAGAGGACCTCAAATGTTCCTGAAGAAGTGAGGTATAATCGGCTGGATTATTGGCCAATAAAAAATCCCACTCAGCGACGATGTGCAAGATCTCATAATGTTGCTAAGCATATCATATACGCTAAAAGAGATTTTAATGTTATATTTTGCTTATAATTAGGTTGCTGTTACTGTTAAGATACTAAACAATGTATGTTCAATAAAAGTTCCATTAAAACCTAATGTAGGAATATTTAGACATGCTCTATATTCACCATACATAAATATTTTTCGTTGGAACAACGTTTTTTTATTAGTTTCGTATGTTTTCTAACATTACACATAATCAAAAATATTTTTCAAAAAATATAAAGAGTATCAGGTTCTGAGGGGTTAAACATTACATTTTGGCTAGAAAAATAGAAAAACCATCGCACAGACCTAGAAAAGTTGAAAAAATATTATGGACACTCTGCTCCTTTAGCTTTCAAGTAGTTTATTGACTTTCGATGTTGTCGAACCGGCATGAGTGATGCCCCGTTGGGGTCACTATTGGAAAAATCAATTATATCATGTTGGGTAATTGCAAAGTAAAGGTTAGGGAGATTGTTGAGATGATAAACATCTTGGGCAAATGAGAAAGCTATCAGTACGATGGGTGTCGCGCTTGCTGACGCTGGGGACCAAAAACGGAATCAAGGGACCGCTTCACAGCTGTGTTTAGTCATGTATGTCAAATTCGAAAAAAATTCTGCGACGTGACTGTTGATGAAACTTGGATTCATCACTCCAGCAGAAATGAAACCGGCGAACGTGCCCCTAAGAAGGCGATGACGCTTTCATTGACTTGAGAGATCATAGCCACTGTTTTCTGAGATCGCCATTATCTTCATTGATTATTTAAGGCAAGAAGAGACTATCACAAGAGAGTATTATGGTTCATTATTGATAAAATTTCACCGAAATTGTCAGCCGGCGCCACACGATGCTATGAACACCCTCCAACATTGGACGCTTGATGGTTAGACGCATCGTGTGGCCGATGCTCGAACTATGATGTCAAGTATCCCACGTTCGTGTTGGAGCATGTTCAGCCTGTTATCGGTCTTTTGGCCCGCTTGAAAGGGGTTTTTTTTTTCACTCGACGGTACACTTGGAAGACATTTGATACACTGCTACACGATTCGTACAAATCAATGAAATAGTTTTGTCAGTTTTTGTTTATAAATTATTATTACTGACTTTTTGTTTGACAGGTATATGTTTTTATTACTTTTATATTTTAATTATGCATATATTTTAAATAATTGTTATTAAAAAGCACTAGAGAAAAATTAGGTACATACTGTTTTGTAGGTCAACAAAACAGTATAGTTTATTGAAAACTTGATTAGGTAAAAAGTTTGTTTTAAACATTTGATTTTTTTCTTTAAATAAAAAATTATAAAGTTACTTATAAAAGTAAATTATTGTCTTCACTGTTTATATAAATATCTATTATTGCTATTTTATTTATTAGTTCTTTTTAATATTATTAACTAATTTATTTACATTAAAAATTGCTGTAGGTGATTATTTTATTTGTTGTAGTTGTTTAAATTTGGGATTTTACTGTTGGAATGGATAACAAATCATCAATTGAAAAAATGGAATGGACGAGTCAATTCTGGAATGTATCCAATTGTATGAATCGTACCCTGTACCCTGAAATCATGAACATAAAAATCGCAACCATACCATCCACCACCTCATTGAACGACTTTTACGTTTATTTTTTTTTAAGAGCAACAAGATAACAAAATTACTGTTGCGGCAGCAGTAATAACATCCTTATCATCCTTCATTTTTTAAATAATTTCAATGTAAATAAATAATTTTAATTTTACGTTTAATTAAAAAAGTTTTAATCCCACAAAAAATTGAACCAACATTGGAATCAAATGTATTAGATCAAACATTCGTTCCACCGTGTAGCAGGATACATGTCATGTCGATCGTCGAATATTTGACTCAAACATTGGAGGTGAACATTTGGTAAACCGTCCACCGCATCGTGAGGTGCCGGCTTAAACCCGGCATAAAACCCGAACATAAAAACTCATACAATCTGCCAAAGTTATGGTTAAAGAAAACTTTAAAAAATCACAAAGTGACAAATGTCAGATTATAGTAAAAATAAGTTTTTTCTTGTTAAAAATCGAATTTTTAACAAGAAACACAAGTTTCATACAAGCACGTTAAAACTTGTACACTATATATAACGTATACAATATAAATATAAACTCATCCAGCATTTTTCTAAGAGACATTTTAGTTATCGATCGGTTAGATTTTTTCGTTTTCAAAGCCAATGAAAACCTGTACTGCATTTTGTTTTCGAAATAGATTATATATAAGATAAAATTAAATTGATCAAGTAGTTTTCAACTAGAATACGATCTTTCCCTCCATGGAAACGTTCGGGACAAAAGGACGTCCCAAACATCCGTCCGTTCTAGACGTCTGATCGTAAATAAAAGCGAAATATTCAGAAAGTCGCGTTCCGGACACAACTCGAGACCGGAGCTTCATATTTCCGGGTTTCCGGAACGTACGGATTGGATAATGGCAACGGAGCAGTCGGTCCTGCACGTCGGAAGTGCATATCGACCGAATGATATAATAGAATTGTTTAATAATGCGAAGAAGATATTTTACAAGATCCGCTGAAATGAATAGGAAAAAACACCAAATTATATTGGTTTGATAATTACAGCTCCTCTTTTATTTAGGGAATCAGAATTATAATATGAAAAATTAGTTTCAACAAAATCAAGAAAAACATACGTTTTTAGAAATAATATATTATAGAAAATCGTCTCTCAACCTGGGGGTCGCGTTCTTGAATATGGAAGGTCGCAATGTGTTCAAAAAATAAGACCCGTATGCGAAACTTTCTTTTATTAAAGTAATTTTACTTTAGAAACAAGTGTTAGAAAATTAAAGATTACCAGGTAATAACAACATAATAAATTAAACTTAAATAATTAATAGTCAAAGTTGTTTAAAATAATAATTTAATGGGACGGTTGATTTTGTTTTTCACTTAAAAGTTTTTCTATGCGTGGATCATTGTAAACACACATAAGCAAATTATTTTCAGTGATTAGTTTTTAAAGCCACCATAGAGGAGAAGCTTTTTTCGCATAAGTAAGAAGTAGCGAAGGGGATCAATATTTTCAAACATTCCCTTACTAGGCTTCCGTATTCACATCGTCGTGCAAGCCAAAACTTATCTAAATCTGGACTTAAAAATTCTAGTTTTTGTCGATATTTCAACAAGTTAGTTATAAATCTCAATAGATAGTGAGTCAGCAGCTGCAACAACATTTTCATCAAACGGATTGAAAACCCATCTTTTCGACAAATCATCGTTGCTATCTGGAAAGTATTCCAATAACTGAATTTTCAATTCGCGTAAATGCGTTCTTATGCTCTCCAATACTTATAACAGCATTTTCTAAATCTCATATTTTTGTAAATTAAGTTAAAATAAATGCAATCAGAATTGCGTTTTTCAATGTGAATAATCCAAATACCAACTTTCTTAATGAAGGCATTCATTTTGTCTGTCATTAATAAAATATTTTTGTTACGTCCTTGTAAAGTCGTATTCAAGTCATTCATATGTGAAAACATACCACTCAAGTAAGCCAACAGTAACAAAGTTTCCCCATCTTATAAAAACTGTTAAAATGGGTTATTTTTGTTCATTCATCTCGTAATTCAAAAAGCCTCGTTAGAACTTTTCCTCGTGGCAAGCACCTGACTTCAGTACGGAAAAGCAGTAAGTCGTATTTGGCACCCATTTTTTCGCACAATGCAGCAATCAATCTAGTCTGCAATGGTCGACTTTAACAAAATTTCAATTTTTACTGCTTCTGACAGAATATTTCGTAAATTATCTGGCATCTTTCTGCGCATTTTTGTGAAGAAAGCAGTGCGTCCATTCCATATGTAGCATAATGTTTTAATTTTACTATCACATCACTGTTCTTCCCCGTTATCGTTTTCGCGCCATCAGCCCATACCACAATGCATTTATTAAAAGTCAAGTTTTCGTTTTATGTTGCAACAATAAAAACTTTAAAGAGTCTTTTGCCAGTTGCACGACCAAGGAATGATTTGCAAAATAGCATATTTTCATTAATTGAGCTCTAGCATTCGAATCGGACAAAACCGAAAAATTGCACAAAGTTCGACATGTCAAAAAATTCATTTGATTTATTTGTTATTTGATCGTGAACATCATTAGCCATTTCATTAATACGTCTCGATATTGTGTCATTTGATAGTAATATAGTTTTCAACTTTTTTGCTTCTTCCGGGCTTATCATCACATTGACCATATTAATGACAGCGGGTAAAATGTGATTTTCCGCAATGCTACCAAATAAAATGCTTGAGATGCTGCGGTCTCATTACGGCTTGATTTATTGATAGCAATTTGTTGATTTTTCAAGACCAGTGATTTACGATCCAAAAATTCTAATTCTAATTTTATAAATAGGGGTGTTTTGTTTCCAGATACCGAACTGATTTTGAAAACTTCATGCTTTCCGCAGGTAGAACTTGAACAACACATTGCGGCTTGTCATCTAAGGAAATGAATCCATATTTTAAATATATTTCGTTGTACAATCTAGTTGTTTTCTTTACTCTTTCACCCGATGCAAACGGTGCATTTCGTTTCGTCACAAATTTGTCCATTTTATTTAATATTTTTAATTTATTTTATTTACCACACTGTTATTAATTTATTTAACACTGAGTGAGAGAAGATATTGTAGTATTTCACACGGAGTGAAGGAAGAAATCGTAGTATAGTGCGGTTAAAGATATATTGTTGACCGAATGGCTGCAATAAACTGTTAACAACCCCTGTCGTAACGAAATCCGGCAAAGTTGCAAGAAACGTAAACAGGGCCTGGCCTAATAAAATAACAGGTAAAAAGAAAAAAATAATTTTAGATATGGTTTAGTAGTTTTGAAGCATTTATCGTCCGATACTAAGCAAATTGTTAAAAATGTGTGTTTCCAAGGTGTGTTCCAAGGTTCCAATGTGTGTTCACAAGGATTACGACGATGGCGATTTGACTACTTAAACTCTATAAAAAGTACAGATTAGAAAATCGTCTCTGTATCTACCCTGATGAAACATGGTTTGATACACATGAGATGCCAGCAAAAGGATGGGTAGATACATCAAGAAAATGCCAAATCAAAGCCCCAGCAAACAAGGGAAAAATAATTACAATTTTACATGCTGGTTCCGATGATAGATGGGTTCCAAATGGTTTATGGTAGTCCTCAAAAAATGAAAAACATTCATCTTTGGACTACCATGACGACACCACAGGTGAACTTTTTGAAGATTGGTTTATAAATAGCCTTTTGCCCAATGTGCCTAAGGAAAGCGTAATTGTAATGGACAATGCTAGTTATCATAATTGCCAAAAAAATATAATAAAGTTCCTAATGCAAATAACACTAAATTGGAAATTCAGAACTATATGTTAAAAAACGATATATACTTCGAAAATAGATATAAAAAATGTGATCTAGAAATATTAAAGACATTTAATATTAAAAAGGAATATGGATGTGATACCATTGCTGCCGATATAGGACATTTGGTTTTACGCGTATTACTGTATTTTTAACCCAATTGAGCATATGTGGCATCAGGTAAAATCCAATGTTAGAGCAGAAAACATTTATCGTAGGTAGGTGTATCGTAGGTTGTAGATAGTATTCCCAAAGAATGTTGGATACATTCGATTAACCATGTTATTAAAATAGAAGATTCCTATATATTATTTGCTAATAATATAGAACCACTTATTATTTATATATATCAAAGTGACAGTGAGAGTGAAACCGAATTATATGTATAACTAAATTTAAATTATCATTTTTATTGTACTAATAGATAAATTTATTTATTTATTTATTTTTATTGTACTAATAAATTCAAAATTCACAAAGCAATAAACAATGTTTTAGTCATACATAATAGTAATAATAATAATAATAATAATAATAATAATAATAGTAGAGG
This sequence comes from Cosmopolites sordidus, assembly GCA_031761425.1. Lineage (NCBI taxonomy): Eukaryota > Metazoa > Arthropoda > Insecta > Coleoptera > Curculionidae > Cosmopolites > Cosmopolites sordidus. The sequence continues at coordinate 435,200 of JARFXV010000276.1, forward strand.
GGAGAGGGGAATTTTTCAGGGAGATTCCCTTTCTCCAATTTGGTTCTGTTTAGCATTGAACCCTTTGTCCACACTACTCAACAACAGCAATATTGGATATAAACTTAACATGAGGAATCCAAGAAAGCTCTCTCATCTACTATATATGGATGACCTTAAATTATATGGAGAAACTAGAGAAAAATTAAACTCATTGATAAAAACGGTTGAAACATTCAGTAGGGATATCAGAATGTCATTCGGACTGGACAAATGCTCTACCATTAGTATACAGAAGGGAAAGGTTCAGAATCAACATTCAACACTTTGTAACATACAACAACTAGAACCAGAAGAGTCCTACAAATATTTAGGAATACCCCAAAAGCATAAACTTGATCATAACCAGTTAAAGAAGGACTTTTCCACTCTATACCAAAAGAGACTTGCAAAACTTTTAAACACCAAACTGAACGGAGGAAACCTCATTAGAGCGATCAACGGTTGGGCGGTGCCAACTCTGACATATTCTTTTGGCATAGTTAAATGGTCAGAAACTGACCTTGATGAACTCGATAGGTTGACGCGCAGAACATTGACAAAGTTCCGATGCCTGCATCCAAACTCATCTACGAAAAGACTATACATCCCAAGAAAGTTGGGGGGTAGAGGCCTTGTAAACCTAAAAAATCTCTGTCTCAATCAAGAAAATAGAATGAGAAAACACTTCCTTGATTCAAACAGTACGTTAATGAAATTGGTTGCAAATGAGGATCGGGGTTTCACCCCACTGAACCTAAATTAACAGAATCGTATTGATGGCAGAACAACACTCACGGACTGTGTTCGAGAATGGAAAGGACAAGCATTGCACGGAAGGTTTCCTAAGTCACTCGAAGATGACACCATTGACGAACAATTGTCTCTGAAGTGGCTGACCGATGGACTCTTGTACCCAGAAACAGAAGGTTTCGCGATATCTATTCAAGATAGGGTAACAAGAACAAAAAACTATGAAAAGCACATACTGCATTTGGACGTAGTCGATAAGTGCAGGAAATGCGGTACTTTGGGGGAAACAATTGAGCACCTTATTGGCGGTTGCCCGGCCCTTGCTCCTAATGCTTATTTAGGACGGCATAATCAGCTGGCAAAAATTATACATCAACAAATTGCAAAAAAATACTCGCTATTAGAAAATGCACCTCCTCCATATTATAAGTACTCGCCTTCTCCTGTACTTGAATCATCCGATACCATTCTTTACTGGGACAGACCAATCACTACTGATCGAACGGTTGATTATAACAGGCCGAATATTGTTCTAATCAACAAAAAGGACAAGAGGGCTTTTATAATTGACATCGCAGTGCCACTATCTCACAACATTAGAAAAACTGAGATAGAAAAATCCACAAAGTATGAAAATCTGGCATACGACTTGAAGAACCAGTGGAAACTGAGTAAGGTAGATGTAGTGCCCTTCGTTATATCCGCCGAAGGCCTGATAAGTAAGAGATTTTCAAAGAACCTCGAGAGCCTCGGGATCTCGAGATCGATTGCCATAGTGGGACAGCGTGCCGTGCTCTTGCAGACGTGTCACATTGTTCGTAAGATATTATGCTAGGGTGAGAGGAGCTGAATTGCTTTTTCATCTTGGCATTGGAATACCGGCCAGCATGAGCTGAGATTCTACAGTAAGGATGAGCAGAACAATAATAATAAGAGCACCTTATTGGCGGTTGCCCGGCCCTTGCTCCTAATGCTTATTTAGGACGGCATAATCAGCTGGCAAAAATTATACATCAACAAATTGCAAAAAAATACTCGCTATTAGAAAGTGCACCTCCTCCATATTATAAGTACTCGCCTTCTCCTGTACTTGAATCATCCGATACCATTCTTTACTGGGACAGACCAATCACTACTGATCGAACGGTTGATTATAACAGGCCGGATATTGTTCTAATCAACAAAAAGGACAAGAGGGTTTTTATAATTGACATCGCAGTGCCACTATCTCATAACATTAGAAAAACTGAGCATGAGCTGAGATTCTACTGAAAGGATGAGCAGAATAATAATAATAAGAATAATAATTTATCAATATTTTCCAAAATTATTCAGAATTAACATCTTTGATTCTGGCGCCTTTGAAGAAACTAGGAATATTTTTATTGAAATTTATTGGGGCCGAAAGGCAACGAAATATCTTGAACCGGACTATACTTGTTTTCCAAATAATGTAATTTACAATGAAACTCGTCTGGTTCCCTTGTTTTTATTGCCAAATGCATATTACTATTGTTGTATTACCAATTTGTATTATTTGTATTATTACCAATTGTGTATTACCAATTTTATTGAAAAAAAAATACCTAAGCGCGCTCCGACGAATGATTCGTCTCTCACGCGAGGGCGGGAGGCGCCAGGTGTATGGGCCGGTCATTTTAGAAGGACTTGCACATACAGGGCACATAAACCGGTAAAGGTAATATAAGAACAAGATTAAATAATCTCCTGATGATGCTAACGTGGTTAGCGAAACGTGCGTCGAGAAATATAAAAAAGTGATTTAGTGGTAAATCTCTCCGAGTTTAGTGTTTCACACCGAAGGTTTAGTGTTACATAAATCTTGTAGTTCGATATTTGTATCTGTATGCTACAAATGTGGCAAACATTTTCATTTTTTTTTACGATTCGTAAGCGAACACGCTCGTAGGAGTTTATAAACCATTTAAAAATAAAAACGAATCTTCATAAATCACGATACTCAAAAAAGGATGAATCGTCGCCATGTTAACCGACCGATGTAAAACTTTTATAAACGTCAAATTAATATATTGCAGTGAGGGACTTACAACGTGTTTTCTTAATTTTTTGGCTATTTAGTGAGTCATGACACTAATAAGATTGAGAAACGATTATATACAATTTTCCAATAAGAATGTCTGAATTTTGAAACGTAAAACGGCAACACTGTTGAAACGTAAATGTCACTCATAAACTGCTGTGTTCATTGTGTCATTTTACTATGGAGACACACGATTCAATTACGCGTAGAAAATAGAAGTTGGAAGGCGATCCCCACTTTGGGGAAAAAAAAATCGACAAAGCGCTCTTCTGGCTTAATGGGTTTGTGAACAAGCATAACTATGGAATTTGGGCCGATAAAAATCCTCAAGTGATTCACGAAATACCTCTTTATCCTCAGAAAGCCACTGTTTAGTGCGGTTTTGGTTGAAGGAGTAATATTACTTTTTTTTTGAAGACGTTGATGGAAATCGTATTATTGTTAATGGTGAACGCTATAGGAATGTACTAACAGAATAGATTTGACCTGAGTTGACAAATGTAGATATAAACAATGATTTCTTTCAACAAAGTGGTGTGACTTGTCACTCGCCAGATAATGGATTTATTCCAAGAAAAGTTTCATGTGATATATTGTCCGGGAAGTAAAACGGCTTGTTAAGTATGGCTGGCAGGCTCAATATAGTGTTTAAGAGCAAACTACCACTACGTTTGAAAAGGACAGTCTTTGATCAGTGCGTCCTGGACACTCACATCGCAATCAATTCAAAAGCTTTGAGTAGCACAGAGGGGAATGGAGAGGTGTATGCTTGGTATTACAAAACGTCATTGGAAGGGTGACATAATTGAAATGGAAGTAGGCAGGCCGTATAGCGAGGCGATGCGACGATAGATGGACCAAAGCAATCCTGGAATGGATACCGCTTGATCATGAACGTTCACGAATAAGACCGAAAACACTATGGATGGATGACATTATCAAATATATTGGACCCTAATAGCAGAGGAGAGCTCAGGACCGCGCGAGTTGGAAGTATGCTGGGAAGGCCCTGATCCTGCAGTGGATCGTCAATGGCTGATAGTCGATTAATAAAAAAATTGGACAAATAACTAGCGGAAATAATAATTATGTTTCAACTAGGGAAAGAACCATATGATGTAATGTCATATCGGCTCATAACCTTACTCCCCATGTTACCAAAACTATTTGAGAAACTGCTACTTAAATGCTTAATGCCTCTCTAAGAGATAATCAGTTAACTTCTCTTAAGCACCAATTAAGTTTTTTCAAGAACGGCGGCACAATATAATAGATACTCAGAGTAGTGGATATAATTAACACCGCATTAGAAAAAAAAACTTGTCCTGCAAAAATGCTGTCCTGATAAAATGTGATACGAAGGCTTGTTTTATAAGATCAAGAAGGATCTTCAAGATTATCTTCTAATAAAATCCTAGTTGGCTGATACATATTTCTATATCAATGAAAAGGTCGAATGTACCGAAACAAAAACAATCAAATCTGGTACGCTTCAAGAAATGTTGTCATGTCTAGGTAACAAAAGACAGAATCGTATTAAAAAAAACTAAGCAACTTTCTAAGGTTTATTTATCTTATTTTTGAAAGTTTACTCAACTTTTTTAAATCACGTTCCTATTTTACCTGTCTTTTATTGAATATAAATAGATCATTGTCATATTGACAATTAAATAAAAAAAATTATTTTAGATTTTTTTTTCGTTTTGAGGATCATTATGGCAATACCTAAGTCGGAGAAAAAAATTAGAGACATCATGAAAGCGGATGAGATGTGGAAGAGCCTGATACGGTCCGAAGATGCATCAGAAAAACAGTGGAGAAACAATTGGGGTTGGATTTTAGAAGAATATGCGTAAGTTTTAAAACTAAAAAGTTTTTAAAATTTTAAAAATCCCATGTCTCTCCTCGAAGATGAAACCCTCATGAACACAATAGAAAAATCAGATTTACAATAACTAATTTCCTACACATATATACACCGTACATATATATACCGTATATATATACACCGTATATATATATATATATATATATATATATATATATATATATATATATATATATATATATATATATATATATATATATATATATATATATATATATATATATATATATATATATATATATATATATATATATATATATATATATATATATATATATATATATATATATATATATATATATATATATATATATATATATATATATATATATATATATATATATATATATATATATATATTTTGACTTCTGAGGAGGACTTGAGTTTTTTGACTTCTTTGGACGGCGTCTAACGAGACTACAGTAGACAGGAGCTATACACCCCCGACCGTTGGGTTCCACAATCTCATGTGGAACACACAACAACCTGCGTCTCCGCCATAATGAGCAATGGTTAGTTGCTTGACCGGGAGGAAGCCCGGAGAGCATTGGAGAGCACATGTTTTGTCTGGTAGTGGTTAGACTCAACAAGGTAGCGACATATGCCCTCTCGCCAAGAATAGGGAGTCCCTCTCCATAATCAAACAACCCATAATTTCGCCGACCTCTCGTTGGATGGCTTATAAATGGTTTTTTTACTTCTTTGGACAGCGACGCCGAAATCGCGTTGGCCCTGTAGTGGGTTCGATTCCAACACAGTCACGCCAGTTAAAGGCTGGATAAGGCCGAATGCCTTCTGAGGAGTGTTTTACGTTGCTCACTCGCCAGTCGAGTTAGGCTTCCTGATAGAATTATGGGAAAGCACATAACCAAGGGTTGATAGTCTTAGGGGGTGCTGGCCTGGATTGTCGGTGATTCATGACCGTGGTACGGACCCATGTTAAGCTGTAGATCCAGTCGCTAAATAGCCTTATTTCCTGATGCGCCTCTAACCCTAATACCAAACCTTTTAAAAACCTTTAAAACTTTATTATTATTATATATATATATATATATATATATATATATATATATATATATATATATATATATATATATATATGTATATATATATATATATATATATATATATATATATATATATATATGTATATATATATATATATATATATATATATATATATATATATATATATATATATATATATATATATTACACTGGCAAAATTATACTCAAAATGCCTCAAAAAACAAAAAATATCTAACTCTGGGAAAAATGCAGAAGTGATTCTTTTACATAAGAAAGGAGCACAAGAAGATTTAAAGAACTACCGTCCAATAAACCTCCTATCAGTAATGTATAAAGTTTTCACTAAGATAATATCTAAAAGAATATTAAGAAAACTGAATGACCCACAACCAAGAGAACAAGCAGGATTTAGAAGTGCGATTTAGACTACAATCCTTCGCAAACGTCCGCGAAGAAGACCGAAAGCTCGATGGACTGATGACATCGTTAAGTATATAGGACCCGAGTGGCGAAAACATAAACCTTAAAAAATCAAGAGGCGTGAGGTTCGGGGGTCTCGCCGGCCAATTCATTACAGGACTGTTTCGCCCAATCCAACGATTTGGAAAATTATTATTGAACCAGTGTATTACGTTAATTGCATGATGAATGGTTGTGCCCTGTCAAATTGTACTGATAATTTAGAGGTAACGCATCAATTTCATCAAACTCATTTTGTAAAAATTTAAGAAATCTAACTGCATTCAAATTCCCATCAAAAAAATATGGTCCAATAATATCATTTAAAATACCGCATCGAACGTTCACCTTAATAGAATATTGTCTATTATATTGTATCACCCAATGTGGGTTATCTTGAGGCCCCATAATCTAATATTTTGTGATGATACGATACCATTTGCCGTAAATATGGCTTCATCTGTGGCATCAAATGTGGCTTCTCAATCAACGATGCTGATTATGAAGTTTATTAACAGTTCCGTTTCGATCAAAATATTGGTTTGTGCAAGAAACTGGAATATGATTGACGTTCCGTTCTGGATGTCTTCTATTAAATTCTTTTGCTACTTCACGAAAAATTCTCGTGCCATCACCAACTAATCTTATAATTTCTTTTTCTTCTAAAGAATAAATTGTTATTGCCGTTTGAAATCATTATAACAAATATCGATCAGTCAAAGTGACATTTGGTTATTAGTTTACAATTTTTGATTTCCATTGCATACATAGTTTTAATAACAGAAAGTACATTTAATTATTAGAAAAATTATAATATAAATATCACAAATATCTGGGGTACCCAATAATTTAGAACCATAAAAATCGGTACAGTTTGGTTTAAGGTGGTGCTGGTCAAGAATCCGTTGTTAGTTTTTCTCTACAAAAATGTCTAATAGTACTTCTCGAAAATGGGAGCCATAGAAGTTGACGCAGTTGGTCATGATATTAGCAAAAAAACATGTGATACACTTTCTTAATGCCGTTTTCCGAGATTTATCCAACAAAAGAAAGTTTATATATTTAATTCCCTGTTGTATTAAATTATACCTATCAAACATTAAACCAATTCTCTATTATATACTTAAATAAATTAAATATGACATATCATACCCGCAGGTGTTTAGAGAGATCCTTAAAAGAAAAAAGTGAAAAATCTGAATATTTAACTCATGTATTAGAAGAAAAGAAGGAAGAAAAACAGGAGAAGCTCACAAATTTTCCCGAAACTACAAATCACGAATATGGATGGATAGCTGGACATAAAGAATTCCAGTTAGATAAATATGGATCCGATATATTCAAAGCAAAACCATTACCCGATATTTACTTTGTAACAAAAAACTCAAAATAGTAAAATATCAGTTCACCTTCGCCATTATGTCAACATTACATTATAAACCAATGGCATAGCTTATATTTATATTGGGGATAAATTAAAATATATAGTAATTCCATGGACGCTGTTTTCATAATGTATATTTCTTTTGCTCAAAAATAAAACGAAAGAAATATTTTAACTATATATATATATATATATATATATATATATATATATATATATATATATATATATATATATATATATATATATATATATATATATATGTATATATATATATATATATATATATATATATATATATATATATATATATATATATATATATATATATATATATATATATGTAATATATACCAAGGACGTCGGTAATTCCTTTCCGGTTTTTTTGCTAAAGAAAACACGTTATTTACAATGGATAGTTAAAATGTATTTATTCAAATTATTGGCCATTTGATTCTACATATTTTGATCATCTCTCAGGCAATTTATGGATGCCATTCGAAAAGAACCATGGACGCTGTTGTCATAATGCATATTTCTTTTGCTCAAAAATAAAACGAAAGAAGTATTTTAACTATATATATATATATATATATATATATATATATATATATATATATATATATATATATATATATATATATATATATTTACAATGGATAGTTAAAATGTATTTATTCAAATTATTGGCCATTTGATTCTACATATTTTGATCATCTCTCAGGTAATTTATGGATGCCATTCCAAAAGAACAGTTTCTCCTTTTCCAAATCGGCGAAGTGCTGTACTGTAAACGCGTGCCTCATCGATGCGAAAAGGTAGTCGGATGGAGGCAGGTCTGAAGAGTACGGCGGGTGCGATAAAACTTCCCATCCAAGAGATTTCAACGCCTCTTTGACTAGTTTTGCTGTATGAGCGATTTGGCCTTGCAGTCGATGGGCCGGCTTCGCCAGGTGATAACCATGATTTTTTCGCTTGGCATTTTCGAAATAAATCCATTTTTCATCACTCGGTACTATTCGATGCAGAAATGACTTCCTTTCATACCTTTGAAGCAGCATTTCACTGGCGATTTTTCGATTTTCTAATTGCCTATCATTCAATTCATGTGGCACCCATCTTCCCATATTTTGGATGTTTCCCATCGCTTGTAATCGTTCACAAATTGCGACTCGGCTCACATTCAACTTTTCTGCCAGTTGTTTTTGAGTTTGTGTTGGGTCTTCATCCAATAACTCCTGCAATTCCGCATCTTAAAACGTTTTCGGTCTACCGGGACATTCTTTGTCTTAAACGTTGATATCACCACATTTGAATTGTCGAAACCACGTTTCACATTGTCTTATGGTTGGAGTATGCTCACCGTAAGTCTGTACCAGCAAATGACTTTCAGCGATGACGCTGACTTTCAGCGATGACGCTGACTTTCAGCGACTTTTTTCTTTTGATTAAATAAGAAAAGTAATGCGTATTCTAAAAATTATAAATCTATAACGCTGCTATTTTGGCGAAACGTAACTTGTGTAGTTTTGAGGTTCTATTTCTATTTTGTTAGCCTGGTTTTTAAGTTAGCCATGTGTCCCTTACTTATTTGGTATCATTTTGACCAATGATGGAGTTTCTTAGATTTTTTGGGGGTCTCTAGTTGACCCAGGAAATGTCGGAGTGTAAGGTCCCGGAGGACAGAGGTCCGACTGTTCTGTGTGCGGAATTTTCAATGAAGTCCAGGCGAACTTCGAGGAGGTTAATTGGAAAACCGATGAAGTTATCGGTATTTGTGTGCTAATTTCTAGCGATGCCGGGTCGACGCTGCGCATAGATGCAGACGCCGAGCCGATATCGGCAGAAACGCCAACTATCTGACCGGTTGCGGAAAAGAAGGTTAGACTTACTCGAGTCGGGAAACGAGATGGTTTCGTAACCCGAGTGTCGATGCCGGAATTTTGGGGGACGATGGTATCGGAGTGTTGCCCCGTAGCTAGGGCAGGAGGTCCGATAATTCTCGTAGCAGTGGATTGCTACCTCGCGAGGCTATGAGTTTCAACTTTGCGAGTGTTGTCTGATGGAAGTTAGTGATCGGTGGCATCCCGATGGATTTGGTTATTTCTTACGAATCAAGGTGCGTCTAAGGCCACACGCAAAGCCTTGTTCTGGAAGGTTTGGAGTTTCTTGAAGTGGGATCGAGAAATCTGTAGTACGTTTGGAAATCATACAGAACTAGTGATCTAACGAGGATTTTGTAGATCATGACTTTGATTTTGGGAGCGAGTTTGCTCGCTCTGCATAAGAGTGGGTATAGCAGTTTTGAGGTTAATGTCATGTGATATTTATCTCTTCTGACCTCGGTCTTAGTCGGTAGCAATTGGCTGGCACGGGGGTTAACTCCGCCCCCTGAGGCGCTTGCGACGTCTTTGTTTCCAGTCGTGCTCTGGATATCGTGCTGTCTGGGTCTGCTGGTCTAATGGCACTTTTCCACGTTGGCGGCAAGTGTAGAGCGTCATCCCTCTTGTTTAGACTTCACCAAATGAGATTTTGTCGAAACGTCTGCAAGCTCGATGCGGATGTACTCCCGGAAAAAATCCAATATATATATATATATATATATATATATATATATATATATATATATATATATATATATATATATATATATATATATATATATATATATCAAGGACAGCAATACCCACGGAAGAACAATATATAATACCAGATATCCTAGTGGAGGAAGTAACAAATGCTATAGAATTGATGAAGAACGGCAAGGCTCCAGGAAAGGATAGTGTAACTGTCGAAATGCTAATAGCTGGTGGTCGGACGTTACATAAAGCACTGGCAAAATTATACTCAAAATGCCTCAAAGAACAAAAAGTACCTGACTTATGGAAAAATGCAGAAGTGATCCTTTTACATAAAAAAGGAGCACCGGAAGATTTAAAGAACTACCGTCCAATAAGCCTCCTATCAGTGATGTACAAAGTTTTCACTAAGATAATTTCTAAAAGAATATTAAAAAAACTGAATGACGCACAACCAAGAGAACAAGCAGGATTCAGAAGTTGATTCAGTACAATGGATCACATCCAGGTTGTACAGCAGGTCATAGAAAGGCACAACGAATACACCATGCCACTGTGCTTGGCTTTTATCGACTACGAAAAAGCATTTGATTCCATCTCAAAGCATGCGATAATGGATGCACTGCTTAGCCAAGGTGTAGAGAGAGCCTATGTAAACCTATTAGAATCGATATATGATGGAGCTACAGCCACAATTCACCTTGATGATCTTGAAGTGGGAATTAATATAGAACGAGGTGTACGGCAGGGTGACGCAATATCGCCTATTCTTTTCTCGGCTGGCCTTGAAGAAGTATTCCGTAAACTGGATTGGGAACAGGATGGGTAAAGATCAATGGTGCAAATTTAAACCATCTTAGATTTGCAGATGATATTATTCTCATTTCACAAGACCCAGAGGAGCTGCAAAGACGCATACAAGAACTGCAAAGGGCTGGCGAACCATTTGGCTTGAAAATAAACCTGAAAAAGAGTCAGGTTATGTTCAATAACTTCGCTCAGGACAGAAGAATTTCAGTTTTAGGAAGGGGTTTAGAGATTGTGGACAGCTTTGTATATCTTGGGCAGAGGATTTCCATGTAGGGGAATACCGCCCGGGAGGTGGAACGGCGTGTTAAATGTGGCTGGCAGGCATTTGGTAGGCTCAACATAGTGTTTAAGAGCAGACTCCCACTTTGCCTGAAAAGAAAAGTATTCGATCAGTGCGTTCTACCCGTTATGACATACGGAAGTGAAACCTGGACACTCACATCGCAATCAATTCAAAAACTTCGGGTGGCACAGAGGGGAATGGAAAGATGTATGCTTGGCATTACAAGACGAGACAGAAAGTCCTGCGCATGGATCAGGGAACAAACAAAAGTCTGTGACATCATTGGAAGAGTAAAACAGTTGAAATGGAGATGGGCAGGCCATATAGCGAGGCGATGGGACGACAGATGGACCAAGGCAATCCTGGAGTGGATACCGCTTGATCGCAAACGTCCGCGAAGAAGACCAAAAGCACGATGGACTGATGACATCGTTAAGTATATTGGACCCGAGTGGCAGAGGAAAGCCCAGGACCGTGAAGGTTGGAAGCATGCTGAAGAGGCCTTCATCCTGCAGTGGATCGATACGGGCTGATGATGATGATGATGATGATATATATATATATATATATATATATATATATATATATATATATATATATATATATATATATATATATATATATATATATATATATATATATATATATATATATATATATATATATATATATATATATATATATCTGTGTTTGTGTGTGTGTGTGTGTGTGTGTGTGTGTGTGTGTGTGTGTGTGTGTGTGTGTGTGTGTGGGTGTGTGTGTGCGTGTGCGTGTGCGTGTGCGTGTGCGTGTGCGTGTGCGTGTACGTGTGCGTGTGCGTGCGTGTGTGTTTGTGCGTTTGTGTGTTTGTGTGTGTGTGTGTGTGTGGGACATAATATTATATACTGATATGATCAAAAAATTACGTGACTTAACGTAACGTATTTATTTATTGGTCCAGACTTATTTTGTCGCCTTGAAAGTGATTCCCTGCTATTGCAATACACTTATTCCAAATTTTTTTCCAGTCTTCGAAACAAACATATTTTTTATACTCGATGTCTGCAATTTCCTTTTAAGTGGCCAGTGAATGGCTTCTATAGACTCAATACGTCATTCATGAAGTGATTTGTTCAATCAAGGGAACAAAAAAATCACATGGTACCATATCTGGTGAACACGGTGCTTGTGGAATGGTATTTGTTTGATTTTGGTATTGTGATGCACGATGGTGCGTTATCGTGGTGCAAAAACCATGAATTGTTTTGCCACAAACCTTCCAGTATCATATACAATATACCCTATCAAAAACAAGTCCAATGGTGTTAAATCGCAAGATCGTGGCGGCTAATTGTGGTCAATGATCCAATTGGTAAACTCTCTTCGCTGTGAATGGTCTGTTGGCAGAAGTTGTTGAGTCAATTGGACTTTTGTATGGATGGAGATGTAAATTTTCAGTGAAAATACGGTAAAGACTGCCATGATGCTTTGTTCTAAACGACTATTACGAGTTCGTGTCGTGTGTTTCACATTAATAACTGAATCAGTACTTACAGTACTCGAATTTTTCATTGTTGATAAATCTGGAATACTATTTCTACCGAAAATCGGAAGCACTTTACGAACAATAAGGACGCGTTGCTGTATCGTGTAACGCTCCATGTGTATTAATTCCTATCTGTCGCTTATCGACCTGTCACAATTTTTGACCTATCGAATCATGACAGCCAGAATGGCGCGTAATTTAAATCTTGTGCTCTTATTGTAACACCCTTTATAAATAAAATAAGGAAAGATACATCACATTTTTGCAAGATATGCGCCACAAGGCCAGAGCTTTGTGTGATTCGCTGATTTCACGAGTATCATCAAAATTATATTATACCAATAAATTTATTTTATTTGGCATGATTTTTTTATGTTTAGTATTTTGTATATTGTGTAATTTGTTTAAAACAAACTTAATTTTTCTATAAAACCTTGTTGCATAATTGTGTTTTTGAATTAATACATAATTATTTGTATTGTAATTTATATTCGAACTTCATCTTTAACAACAAACACTATTTTTTTTTAATAAGTATTTATTAACTTTTAATGTGTGAATGTGAGTTTTAACAAGGAAAGTGATTTTATTTTAAAAAAAAATACGAAAATCGTATAGTCACTAGTAGACAGGCAGACAACCCAAGATCGTTCGCGCCGGCTGGAGACGGGTTTTCCCTTTTCATCGCCTTTTTACATGGATTAGTATCAAATATACATTTCATAATTATTGTATTACTTTATTATTTTAATGATGATGAATCATTAAAGCAGCAAACATAAAAAATAAAATACAGTCATGGAAAAAAGATTTTCAAATTTCCGTTAGGTGGTGATGAGGGGTAATATGGCTGCCGTGTTGAATGCGTTAGTAACCACAATTTTTAATGCAAGCCATAGTTAGGCTATATCTATAAGAGCCTCCAAACCTCATCTTTCAGCATGATAGCCAATACCAAATAACTTTTCAAACAGCGCAGTTTTTTAAAATGTCAATGATCTACATATTTATAGTTGATAGAACATAGATGGTATAGCATTCGCCAAAGTCATAAACGATTGCCCCGAACTCTAGAACTTTAAACAAATTGCAGCACGTGCATTTCACTCCTGGGATACTTTGTTACCAGAAGATAAGATCATTTAATTTCGATCATGTCCTGCACAGTTATTAAGTGTTATAATAACCATGGTGGACCCACTCATTATAATTTTTTTTGTCTTAAATATAAGTGTAATTTCATGATTTTTGAAACTTGTCAAGGTGTACATAAAAAATAAAAAAATTCTCCAATAATATTTATTTTTCATAGCGTTGCATTTTTTCTCCAATATAGGTAATTTAAAGAGGTTCCAAACTTCTGGACGTCAATATGAATGACGTTCGAGGATATTTTTACTTTTTTTTACCAGACCAGTAAGCAAACATACAGCTATAACCAAAAATCAAAATCTAATTTGACTTTAACCATAAATCACTTTACTAATGATACTTTTCCAATAAAATTTCATTATAGGTATTTTCAACAGCACGAAAAAAAGTTTTTGGCATCGAATCATTAACAATGCGAAATTTGCAGGATAAATATCCAGAAAATAAAAATAATCTAACGCGAAGGTCAGTAAAACATCGACATCGACATCGAGCTTTTTAATTTTTTGATTGGTTTTGGGACTTTATATTTGACTATTTTCGGTTCTTACGTCTTCGATCTTGTGGTGAATTATAAAAATAAATTTGTTTTCAATCGCTCGAAATATGTTTCTCGATATTTATAGAATTATTAGAATATCATCATTAACGTATCTCCGTTCATTACTGGACGTAAGCCACCCATAAGTGCATCCATAAATTTTAACTGTTGTCTGCGTTCTGGCCAGGCAGATACGTTTGAAATAATTTGAATACGTCACTCTTTTTCTAAAATTCATTTCATTCATCATACACCATGGTCCAAAAACACAATATATACATTTAATATTGTTAATTAATTTAAGATGAAGACACCCCCATATTTTCTCTATTTGAAGCAATACAGATTTGAATTTTTGCACAGTCATACGGGTTGATAGGTCACATTTTTTAAGATACTCAACTGAAATCTGAACTGTAAACCTAGCTTACTACGAATTCACAAAAAGGGTTAACTCTCGATATTTTGCTTCACATTAGAGATATCGAAAAAAAGTTGTTCGGAATATTATTTTAACCCCATATACCGAGTTTCATGAGAAATTATTATTAATTATTATTTTGATATATATACAAAATTATTACAAGTTTATTAATTAATTTGATAATTACTATGCCATGAAAAGTAATAATTTGACATTAGTTATGCGCCAAGAGAGATAAGGCGCAAGAGTGAATTTAATAAACATTTAATTATAAATAATTAATATATTATTTATTAGAAACTACAAATACATACATAATATAAAGAACCTCTTATCTCTCTTGGACGGATAACTCCCTTTAAGTTAACGGATAACTCCCATTAGTCAATACATAGTTTAATATTTTTATATCTATGTATGTATGTATGAATGTATGTATGTATGCATGTTTTTTTTATGATAGACGTGGAAGGAGCAAGCTCCCCACCAGTGGCCCTAAGAAACCAGGATCCCCATCGGCACCGCGTTAGTGGGGCCTGTTCTAATCCACGTGGATTTTCTCCTATCGTTTCGTTTCCTACTCCCCCGTCCCTTCAGCTTGTTATTGAGGCTTCAGAATTAGGGGTTCGGGTACGTTAACTTCGGTCTTCTGTTTATCTTGCTTGTTCAGCCTCCTTTTCTCTTTTGTTTATTATGACAGTTCTGATTAGCCTCGCCACTAGGTCCCATTTTCTCTCACTTTCCATCATCACTAAAATCATAGTCTCAGGCCGGAATATGGCTCCTAACTCCGTTTGCGTCCCTGCGCGCTCCAATTCAAATGCGGGGCATTCAAATATAGCATGCTGACCATTGTCCTGCTCAGCACCGCAACTCTGACAATCTTGACTCGTTCTCCTGTGCATTCTATGTATGTATGCATGTATGTATGTATGTATGTATGTATGTATGTATGTAGGTATATATGTATGTATGTTACATACATACATATAAAAATATTAAAGTATGTATTGACTAATGGGTAAAATATTCTAGCAGGGTTGATGACAATTAACATATCTTGGAAGTGGAGATCCAACTTAGACATCGAATCCAAAGCTGGCTGGTCACCACGTGCTACAACAAAGCGTTTTAATTGCTGTGTGACATTAATTACCTGTTGATATATATATATATATATATATATATATATATATATATATATATATATATATATATATATATATATATATATATATATATATATATATATATATATATATATATATATATATATATCAATAACCTCTTCTGCCTGTGTGTGTTCATCATATGTTCCATCACACACTGTTTCTTGCATAAGAACCTCCAGACATACCGAGTCATCACTTCCTTCTAATCATTGTCTACATGATACTGCCATCTGTTCCGATGCCATAATATTCATTGGTTTTCCATATTCAAGTCAAAAGTAACAATGAGAGGTCTTCTTCATCTTCTGTGTTTTGTGTTGGATTTTCAGAGTGTAATTCCATTTTTTGTGTAATTCCATATTTGGAAAAACAATTTTGAATTGTATATTTTGATACCCGGTCCCAAGTATTTTTAATAAGATAAATTGCATCCAAAAGTTCTACAACGCAGTGGCCGAGAATATCAAAAAGTCAGGTCTGCTTTCAAATTTTGCTACTGTTAATAACTCCTTTATTTTTCAACTTTTATCTAAATAATTTTTGGTAAAATTATCTATTTTTACAAGTTCTACAACCTGTTAAAATAAATGATTAAACTTTTAGAACACCCTGTATATCTAAATCGGGAGTAGGAGTTAAGTTCACAGCACTGCATGCATCATATCACTGAAATATTGTAAATAGTTTGTGCAAAAATATATGTATTGAATTTATCTAAGATTTACAAAAAATATTTTACATTCGTCCTTAACTAGATTTAAGGTGTTTAATTAAAATATATACATCAATACAATATACATCTGATTAATAGACGTTCTCTTAATTTAACCTGCACTGATGAGAAATCTTATATTAAATTATCCAGCCTGACCCAAATCATATACTAAAGAAAAATTGTTTTGTATGTCTCACTGGTCAAGATTGCACCATGTCCCAGTTAAAACTGAATCGAGGACATATTTACGAAACGGCGGTTCCCAAAAACAGAATCACAATCAATATGTTTTTTTTTAATTTCATTCTGAAATTATTTCATAGTTTAGTTTAGATATTTTATAAAGTTCAATACTTTTATGATTAACGTTAATAATGCAGATTTAACTGAGAACTGAGAACAAAAAATGCAACATTAAGAAATTTTATTAGATTAATTCTGTAATTTGTATGTACATTATGACGGGACTAGGTAATGATAAAATAATAATAATCTCCGCTTTAATATGATACAAGAAATAAATAATAAGTTCCACTACGGTTATTACAGCATTCTGTATTTTTGAGAGGCATGGACCGAATTAAATAATGCGAGGTATCCCGGGCACGCTGTACATGCCTCAAATTGATTTAAAGTTGCCAAAGGAGTAATTCGACGGTTTGACAATTGCTATACTCTACATGTTCTATTGACAATAAATCTGGGAATCTTGGCAGCCAATCAAATGTCGCTATCGCAGGATTGTTTATAAAAGACACTCTTTTTGACTTGCTAAATGTGATCGGGCCTTATGTTGCTAAAAGATATTTGGACAAGCTTGCATATATGACCTAATGACGAACTGAAAGCTTTCGGTTAAATATTGAGTTATATTTAAACATCATCTAGTTCACTAGGGCTTATCTGATTTTCAAGAAATCATAGCCCATCCATATCATAATTTATGTATGCTATTCTAATACGAAAGCTAGATGTTGCCTGTCATAGCTAAAAGGTCTTCAAACAGCCCTTCTAAAGAGTCTTTCAAATTGAGGGTTTTTTTTTATTCTTGAATAAAACACAGAAACTGCGTTTATTTCAAAAATCTTTTTATTGATAATAGAAGCATAGTGTATGATATTTAAACACAAAAGACAATATCTGCCAGATGATCTTACAAGAGATCTTGCCAGAGCTTGCAACTCCACAAGCGTCCACTCTTTCACTCTTTAAAATCACTCTATATCACCAATGACTTGACTAATTTCATCCTTTAGTTCAGGAATCGATTGTGGATTGTTCTTATAGACCTGACTTTTCACGTCACCTAAAGCGAATAGTACAACGGTGTCAAAATACATGATCTTGGTAGCCAATTAACATCACCGTTTGTTGCAATAACTCCTCCAGGAAATTTTTCTCGCAATAAATCAATTGTTTTACTAGCAGAGTGCGGTGTAACGCCATTCTGTTGGAACCACATAACCTCCAGAAGAATATTTTTCATTACAGCTCAAAAAAATTCAATTATCCTCTCACGATATATAACACCATTCATAGCTTCACCAGTAACATTCTGCAAGAATTAAGGCTCAATTACACCTCCTGACCATAATGCACACCAAACAGTGACTCGTATAGGATATAAAATTTTCTCATGAATCAATCGTGAATTTTACTCACCCCAAATGCAACAATTTTGTTTATTAACTTAGCCACCAATTTCAAAATGTGCTTCATCTGAAAAGATTTTTTGAGAAAAATCATCTGTTTGTTCTTTGATCCAACTGATCCAGTTTTGAATGATCCAGTAGCTTTAGTTCCTGTGTTATTTGAACCTTATATGCCTTCAGAGCTAAATCCTCTCATAAAATACGCCATGTTGTAGATTCACTGAGTCCAGATTATTGTAAACGTCGACAAATGGAAATTTCTGGGTCTTTAGCAACACTTTCACGTACCAAATCAATATGCTCGTGTGAATGACCCTTACGGTTATATATTCCTCCTCCTCTTCTATCTTCCACCCAACCAGTTTCTTGAAATGGATGAAAAATTCGATTGATGGACGATTATGTAAATCGTAAATATCACGTAATTTTCTACAAATATTTTTCAGTGAACGCCAATTTTCGTAAATTAATTCAACAGTTTTAACGCATTTTATTGGGTACGACTCCATTTTTATAATGTGATACATTACCCTTCTAAAATAAGATTTGACCTAGGCCAAATCACAACGTCATCTGCGTTTTATTCAAGATTTAAAAATTAAATAGACCTGTTATATCCAACATGACTACATAGAGAAAATCTAGTCACAACTAAAGCAAATAGAGACCCATTCAATTTTTAGTTCGGCACCATTCTAAGCGACGTGCCTTGTGGTGTTTTGTTAGAGGAAACATCGAATAACCATACATCGAATAACAATACGCATCTCCATCGCAAGTAAGTGTAATTTTCGTCTTTTAAGTCTTGTAATTTTCTTTTACCTTTAGTTATTAGCATTTCATTTTCTGCAAAAATAAGACACTTACGATGTTTGTGGTATATCATTCTAATACATAACTATATTATATTGAAGAGAATGCATTGCCTTTCATTAGTCCCTTTTTTATGTTAACAACATTTTCTATTAACTCGTTCTCAATTTTTTCGCAGCTCTCATTTTATTTCAATGTTAGTTTCATTCATTTTATTAATTTCATACTTACTCATAGTTCGTTTCTTCTTACTCTTCTTCTTCTTCTTCCTTATTATGCTACAGCCGGTTAGTGAGCCCTGACCTCGTCCAACTTTCGTCTCTAACCGGATAGATCTCCAGCAGCCCTTGCTTTTTTTCGTGTCTTTGGTCTACCTCTTTTTCTGTTATTCTCTATTCACCCCTCCATGATTTTCCTTGGATTTTGGTTTTCCGGCATTCTTCCCACGTGTCCCGCACCCCCTAAGTTGCTAAACCCTCCACAATATCCAAATCTTTGTATAATTACTTAACACACAACACAGCTCCAAAAATTCTTAGATTATTTCTCTTCTTTCAAATACTGCATCTCTTCTGTGTTTCTTGTGAGGATCCACGTCTCGAAGTCATAACTGGTCGAATGAGTCACCTGCTTTTAATCTCTTGAAACGTTTTGCTAACCATGTTAGCTTCATCAGGAGATAATTCAATGTAATCATCATATCCGAATATACATATGCTTGAATATACTTGAATATGCCTTTAATTAAAATAAATAATTTAATATTTAGTATTTCACACAAAATATGTCAATAGAGAAATTGATCTCTTAATCACATCAGATGCCTGATTAAATTCTATAAATACTACAAATGTGTTCTGATGTTCGTAGCTGTAGCCCGTATTTCTCTGAGTGATATTCCCCTCTTGAAGCAACCATGTTATTCCCCGATAATATCTTCCATTTTTATACTCAGTAACAGTGCCGGTTAGTGAGAGAGAACGTTAGGCCAGCACAGTAAACAATTTTTCAGAGCAAAACCCCAAATTTTATTTCCATTCATTTTCTTTCCTATAACTCATTTTCCTGGTTTACTTCCTGTATAGGGTTTCAATAGCACGAAAAGTAAAAAGGAGGAAGAAGAAAGCAAAAAAAAATCTTCAGCAGCACTTCTACGCCCTCCTACTTTAAAAACCCACGAGACGCCACTGCTCAGTATGTTTTTTAGTAGTATGTTTTTATGTAACATTAAATATCGCTATGCCCTAAGAATTTCCATATTCGGTATTTTTCCAATTTTTGTATGAAGAATAATATATATATATATATATATATATATATATATATATATATATATATATATATATATATATATATATATATATATATATATATATATATATATCCCGTACAATTCCGTTTTCTAATACATATATTTTCCAAATTGACTTTTTTCCCTTGGGTATCCTCTAAATCACCTTTATATGTATAGTCTAAAAATAATTTTGAAAAAAAAATCTGATGCCGTTTAACTCTGCCTAAATGACGGTACTTTTAACTTTTAACTTTTTTTAATAGTTTTTAGATATTAATTTTTTTGTGGCTTATTATATTGATTCTCTACTAATTGATTCTGCTTCTGTTGTGATCGTTTTAAATGGACAAAGTGTTATACTGGAGTTAAAAATGTATTTTATAAGTTTTCCAAAACGTTGAAATTTATTTACACCATTTTTTTCAGTAATTCTGTAACATTTTCAAATTTACTGACAACCGGATGGTTTTTATTCATTTAAATGTTATATATTTTATTTTGGGCTCTCAGTAGTGATTAAAAACAGATTTTTAAATATATATTTTATCTTGTAATTGATATTTTATCTTAATTTAAGTATTATAGCTTTGATCATCAAAGTTTTAAAGAAGTTTTTTTATTCCATTTTATTATAGTTTATTGTTTGTATACAATTATTCATTCATACAAACTCTTCGTATTTGATAATTACAAAAGAAATACAATTTAACAATTGAAATATTATTTTTTTATTGCGCATTTTTCTGCCGCACTTGGAAAATGACTTTTATAATATTTTATCACCTGAAGAAGCTATTGTTTTTCATTTCAATATTTAGTGAGCACATTGATGTACTTTTTGCGTCAACTGTATAGCCCTCTCTACTACATCATTAATAACTTTCAAACTATTAACAATTTTTAAGCCTTCCAAATAATCATTATTTTCGGACCATGTTTCAACATCGAGTTCTAATTGTTTTTCATTGAGTTTTCATTGTGTTTGATGAAAAAGTTTGAAGTATGATAACTTACAAAGTAGTCAATTTCTTTCTTTTGTAAATTTTTGACATCATTTTTATTATTTATTGTATATTTTTTGAAACAATCAAAGTCATACACGATGTCTGATTTCAAGGCTTTGACCATTTTCCTTGTAATGATAATTTTGACTTGTAATGATATATTTGGGCCAAAAAATGAGAGTGCAACTATTTCAAAGCTCAAGTAACATAAATGTTTTTTGAATTTGTTTAATACCGCTTCAGATGAACGTTCATCGATAGTTTTATAAAAATAAATTGGTAGATCTTGGCCTGGAGCTGCAGCGATAAGCTGTGTACCAAAATCGTACATATATGAACACTACGAACAAACAAACGATAAACAAATCATTTTCTTCATCTTCATCTTCAAACTTTTTCAAGAGATTTAACATCAATGAAAACTTTTTCGAACTTATATATTGAAACATGGTTCGAAAATAATGATTGTTTGGAAGGCTTAAAAATTGTTAATAGAATGAAAGTCAGCTTTTTTTCAGTTTTTTTTAATTTCTCTCATTCTAACAATTGTTGTTTCATGGGTTGTTTTATTAAAAAAAAAACAATTCGTACGGTAATATTTATCTTACATTATCAAAATTCAAGCAATTTCTCACCAACTATCCATGAGAAAAGCACACAAACTAGGTGTTAAATACCGCAAAAGTATAATTCCACACCTTCACACAAACATTTGTCGACGAATCCTCGTCCCGAGTTGAGCAAACTCAAACAAATTAACCGAGAAAGTCATCGGAGTCCACCCCCGTTCGGGTGGGGTTATTTTTTTCCTGTTCGTTGGGGGTGCGAGGCGTATGTTTGTGTCACGTGTCTGGACTATAGGTCACGTGCCGAAGATGTTCATTTGTTTGGAAATCGTTAATGTCATTTCTGGCTGCCAGGCAGTCTCAGCAGGCCAGGTGCAACCATTTTATAGTTTATTTACTGGTTAGTTGAAGTCAATGATTTTTTTAATATAAAAGAAAAATATGTTAAACGAGGGTTGCTATTTATGTATCCGGAATCATAAATAAAAACAAATATTTATCATTGAAAATGGTTTTATTGTTTTTCAAAATATTCTCCGCGATAATCGATATACTTTTGAATATGTTTGAATCAATTTTCGTAGCACTTTTTGTATTCCGATTGAGGAAAATCGTTAATCAAGTAGTTTATTCTTCACGGACGAGAACAAAAAGAAATCATTGGATGCCAAATCAGAACTGTACGGCGAATGGCCCATTAATTCGATGTGTGAGAGTTCGCGTTGTCATGGTGAAGAATGATCCTGCGTCCCTTGTTTTTTTTTATTTCTTCAAAGATTTCCAGCAAGCAAATGGTTGTGTACTATTCAGAACTGAATAGTACACAACCATTTGCCCAATTCTCAAAACATTCAACTTCTCGTTCAGTAAAGTATTTTGGTTTTTAATTAACATTAAAAATTGTTGGAGGCAAAAATGTTGAGATAGTAAGGGGAGAAATAAACTTGAAAATTAAGGGTTAATTTTTTTATTCCTAGAAATTCAGCAATCTGTCCATAAGAACAATAAGCATATAATTTGACAACGTATTAATTACATGTACACATCGATTCAGTAATCGAACTGTATATATTTATAATTATATCCTAAGGAACTTTTGTCTCTATTATACTTCTGAACTTAATGAGTAATCAAACCTGCGGAGAAGATCTGAAGGTTGGAGCCTTTTCAGTCTTCGTATACCATTACGTAACAGTAGTTAGTTAGCTAACACATTAGGGTGTTCTGTTAGACTTTTATTGTACCTTTCACTATATTGTTTAAAGACTCTTTCATAGATGACATTGAAATGTTGAATGAAAAAGTTGGACACATATCGTGGAGCATCTACGATTGATTATACACATAACTTTGTTCTGAAATCTCTGGAAAATTTCTAGGTTAGAGTCTGCTGCTGATCCCCACAGTTGAATGGCATATGCCCACACTGACTTAGGCATGACTTTGTGACTTTTCTTAAACTTTGACTTTCTTAACTTTGTTAAGTCATACTTACTGCGGAACACAGTTGTGGGAATATATTGGTTTGGGGTTGTATGGGTTCGAATGGTGTTGAAAATTTTGCTTTGTTAATGGTACGATGAATTTTTCTTCCAGCGAGATAACGACCCTAATCATGCTGCCAACAGAACTAAAGAAGATCCTGTATAATGTCCCTGTATAATTAGAAACACACTCTCAGTTTCCGGATGTAAATTTAATTACCAGCTGTGGCGATTAACGTCTCATTTTTTCTTAAAAAGCACGTTTAATTTGGGAGAAAAGTAAAAAATGGTTTTTTCAAAGTATGCGCTATGGCTAGTAGCACATTTTTTCATCTCAGCAATTTGAGGATGCCCTCCCAGAAAAACCGTATCTTTTGAGACAGTCCAGTCATCAAACCTTTTTTCGACATCTCCATAAGTGTCGAAGTTTTTCATAGATAGTGCGTAAGACATCGATGAAAACAAATGGTCGAAGGTTCCAAGTCTGGTGAGTATGACGGGTGTGGCAAAAGTCCAAGTGCAAAAATGATGCTTCTCACCTCTTTCGCCGTGTGTGATGGAGGGTTGTTGTGCTGCAAAATCAATTTTCCCTGTCTTGTAGCCCATTCTAGTCGCTTTTCAATCAATGCATGGTTCAAATTGAATATTTGTTGACGGTAGCGAACGGTATCAACTGTTTCACCTGCTTTCAGAAGCTCATGGTACACGACGCCCTTCTAATCCCACCAAATATACAGCATGGTCTTCTTTCCAAACCAATTAGGTATTGTTGTTGATGCTGATGGTTATCCTGGGTTAATTAATAATTTTCTGCGTTTTAGGTTTTTAAAATATATGTATTTGTCTTCTCCAGTGGTAAAAGTATTTCTTTTATGCCGGGAAAGCAAAACTTGACGCACCATTTCTCGCTTTTCGATCTGTCTGTCATTCAGCTGATATGATGCCCATTTTATTGCCTTGTGGATCTTTCCCATGGTATGCAGACGATTACAAATAGTTCGGCGACCAACATTTAACATCTCTGTCATTTGTTGTTCAGCTTGCAGATCGTCTTCTTCCAACAATGCTTCGCAATGCAATGCAAATCAACAATGCAATTCGGCATCTTTAATGTTTTTCAGTTGACCAGGGCATTCTTTGTCTTTCAAGTCCAATCACCACATGTGAATCATCCAAATCAATGCTCAAGCGTCTTGCGCTGGGACATTGTCACCGTTAAGTTTCCACAATTATACGACGGCTTTCGCTCGCATTTTTGTTTTGATTGAACAGGAAATGCTCTTTATTTGCCTCAAAACTCGACATATTTCCAACACAAAAAACATGCTAACATGACGCTAACTCGAAATCGTTTAAAAAACAGTGGAATTTTGAAAACCACTGTCGTAGCAACAAAATGGCATAAGATATTAGACTGTGAACAGATCCTTATTTTCAGCACCATCTCTTGACAAAAATAAGAATTGGTAACAGCCATACCTGATACCTGAAAATGAGAAAAAAAACTAAGTTTAATCGAAAAATATGTTGACTGAGAACTGGGAAATGTTTAGGCCTGAGATAACTCAGAATCTTTCTTTTTCGATGCAAAGAAGATTACAGTAATAGTTGATGGTGGAATGATGACAAAATATTAAAGTGTTTTAATTATTTAAACAAAACGTTTTAAAATTTAAAAAAACGCCGTCTATGCAAATACTTTTTTGGCATTTTAAAAATAGTTTCTATTTACCTAATTACAGTTTTGTAAAAATAAGTTCTTTTGTTCATATTATTTGAATTTGTATTAATTTATTGTGCAATAAAATTGTTTTCAGAAAAGTATCTCCAGTTATTAAATTTTACATAAGAGATATTTTTTTGTAAACTTTTTTAACCCACTGTATATTACTTTATTCTTGTTTTATATCTAATATAAGCATATTGTTGTATTGTTTATTAAATTATACAGATAAATTGAAAATATTTCGTTCAATCAGACTTATTTTGAAAATTTTATGAAGCATGCGCAATTTTTTAATTTAAACGTTTATGCACTGACCGCAGAGCTAATAAAACTTTACGATCGGTTAATGAAAATACACAATTTTTCCCGATTTAAATCAAACACTAGATACACGGCCCATTTTGTTTCATTTGCATCGACGCTGTTCCATAGTATTTAGTTCTAAATTTAAAAATGTTGCCTTTGCCAAAATTTTTTATTTCAAATAATAAAATAAACATGAAAATGTGTGCCGGTTCACTTTTTCCAAAGCATAGGCGTACGAAACGTTATAATATTATATAGTTATTACTGTTATTATCAAATCTAATAGTAATTATTATAAATAAATGATGAAAATAACTTATAAAATCAACATATCTACAAGCAGTTTGACGTTTAGTTTATACCAACTTTAAATTGATGAAAACCTGACGTGATAAAATATTACTTAGTGTAATTTCTTAAGTTTCTTTATCTTCTGATCAATAAGCTCTAAGTATTATTTTAGTTGAAACTTGATTAAACTACACAATAATAATTTTTCTATGATGAAATTGGCACAAGACACAATTTTAATTATTGGTGGAAACTTAGGTATTATTCATTCCTTATGAATAATACGAGACTGCAATAAACAACAACTTACAACTTATGGAACACAAAATTAAAAATTACTCTGACCAAATTAGGTTATACCGCAAGAGGCATCTATACTAAACGGTTAAGGTAACTCAAACAAGAGCAACTTATAGGTAGATACTGCAATATTTTCTGCAAAACATTAAAAAAATACATATCATTACTATACCAATATACTAGTAGATGTACCCATAAGTTTTGTTGTTTTTTGATACGGTACAACAACATAACCTTCATATTTCTTTTATTATTTTAACGTTATTAACAATCTTCGCCCATTTCTCTGACAAACTTTATATTCCATTTTTGTAAAATGAGAGTGATTTTGTGAACTAAAATATTCTTCAAGCGCAGTTATTATAGATTAGTTAGTTCCATAAATCTGAAAATATAATATTCTGATAGTAAAAGTAAATATTTAGGGTTAGAGGCGCATCAGAAATTGAGAAGGCTATTTAGCTACTGAACCTACAGCTTAACACGAGGGTTCCGAACCACGCTACCGATCTGCTACCGAAAACAGCGGTCAGCACCCCCGTCAGACTATCAACCCTTGGCGTTGTGCTTAACCAAGTATCTCGAGAAGCCCACCGACTGACGAGTGACCAACGTAGAAAACCTCTTAGAAGACAACCGGCCTTACACAGCCTCGAACTGGCTTGGCTGAGGCATGATTCCTTGTCAGATTTTACACTCTCACTTATCTTCTTACACTCTAGAATCATTCACAAGAATTTAAGAAAAAGTTCTTATCCAGTACGAAAATCGAACCCGCTCCACGCTAACTGTCGTATCGTCAGGCTGGCGCCTTAGACACTATGGCTAACAAGGCTCCTTATTCTAACAATGTATCCTAACTCTTTAATATTCTTTTAGTAATGTCATTCATTGTCATGCTGCAAACAGGTTCGTATCAAACCCAACAGGTCCTCCAAATTTTATAACGTCGAAAAGATTGAAATCACCATTCTTAAATTTTCAAATTAATGCTGACAAGTTCTGTTGGGCTATTTTCTTTCGGGTTACGTTAAAAGCCAAGTGTATAAGAGCAATCCACAATCGATTCCTGAACTAAAGCATGAAATTATTCAAGTCGTTGTTTAGACTACACCATGGTTATACCAAAATATCCAAAATTTTGACGAAAGAGCAGACGTCTGTGACGGTGCAAGAGGTGATCATTTGGCAGATATTGTTTTTCGTGTTTAAATCTCGTACACTATGATTTCAATTATCAATAAAACGTTTTTTGAAATGAACGCAAATTCTGTGTTTTATTCAATAATGACAAAAACTGCTCATTTTGAAAGACCCTTTACAACTGAATGAGAGTCTTTTCTACCACGCCACAAGCAAAACTTAATCCAGTTGAAAGAACACACACCACGAAATTGAATGACAATATATACGTATAATACGTAGTAAGTATGTATTCAATTAATTATTAAAATTCTGACAAGAACAACTTACATTATTAAAATCACAGATGTGCGTGTAACATAATATTTTAGGGATACCCGTAGGTAATGTAATTTTTTAATACTGCACAAAATTTTGTTTTATTTAAGAGTTCATACATTTTTAATCTATAATATAAACTATTTCGTTATTACACTCATTTTAATCAGATTGAATCAACTCTTGATCGTGCTAACATGGTCATCAAGAAATTAAAAAAAATTAGTTTGATGTTTAGTTGAAAATCTCTTCGAGTTTACTGTTTCATACCAAAGTTTCCAGTAGAAAAAAATATTCTTCGAGCACAGTTTTGATAGATGTCAGAGTAGGATTTTACCATGAAGAAAGGGTTCCATAGATCTAAAATGATAACATTCTGACAATATATCCTAACTAATTGATTTTCTTTAGTGATGATGGCATTATGAAGGTTCAGTAAACTTCACGGTTCATCGTTTTTACACGCTTCATTGGGTAGTGTTTTTATATAAATAGAACATAGCTTAGTTTTAGAATGAGATTAAATCATCTCCTGATGATGCTTAAATAGTTAGCGAAACGTGCATCGAGATGTTTTTACAAAATTAATTTGGTGTTTAGTAGTAAATCTACCGGAGTTAAATTAATAAATAACTCACATGGAATTATTTTCCTATTTAGATTGAATTATTTGAATTAACCTAGAAGTAAACTGGTTTTTATCATAAACATCATTTACTTTGTGTTTTTTTATCACTTGGATCAAAATTTATAATTGATTTATTCGGATCTTTGCGTTTAATTTGATAGTTTGCTGTTCAAATATTAACGGGATTACTGTCTGATTTTTTGCCCTTGTTCCATTCTTTTAATTTTGAGATACATGTAAGAACATCATAACCATAGCGTACTGTATGATCTTCCAGTTTGTATAATAGAGCAACAATATGGGAACAGTTTTTTGAAGCATATGTTGGACATTGGCACTGGGCATTCATAATTTTGCTACTACTATAATCGAAAGCTATATTAATTTTATGGGTAATGCTTTTGGTTCGGAAAGAAGATTTGACTTTTGCTCTTAAATAATATAACGCATCATTAGTATTGTCTTCCATGTCTAAAACAAAATCACTCAAACAATATTGCCTTTCTCTTTTAAGTACTTTTGAATTTCCGCAGGAAGTAGTTCACCATAAGAATGAGAATCATTAACAATTATCTACCATCAACAGTGCCAGTGGTTATCTAATTATACATTGTTCCATAGGAAAAAGTATGCGGAATAGCTCGCGATGGAAAAACAGACCAATTTTTAGAAAGGAACGTGCAAGATACTGTACTTTGAATGGGTAAATAGAGTGATTTCATGCGTTCCTATTTCTATTCTAAATATTTACCATTATCAATTCCATCAATTTTTTTCGCGATACATTCGCGATACATTCTTCAGCTCTCAAAGAGAGAAAAATATAAATAACAAAATGTATTTAAAATATTGAAATAATCGTGACAGTATAATGTCCTGTCAACAGAAAAAATGATCAACTAACCTCTCGACTAAAACGCTTTTATTACCGGAAAAAGGCAAATTGCGATATGCTAACCATTCTTTTAGGTCGCGGTCAATAAGGTTTTGAACTTCTGAAAATTTTAATTTAGCACCAGGCAGATCATTTTTGTTAAATCCATTTTGAAAATGTACATTTAATATTAGTTTAGATAGCAGAATGAAAATATTTGTACCCCCTATCCGCGTGCTGCCTCTAGCGGTATTTTTCATACCTTCTGAGGAAAAAGCCTAATATAAAAAATTGGCATTCGATTACGACAAAATACCAAACATATACCTAGACATCTTGTTAGATTGTTTGACATCACGAGCGTTCTGGTAACGGAACTACGTATATTTTTTCCTTTAAATATAGAATCAGTATTAAACTGTTAGCAAACATAATGAACATTAATAACTTTACGATTCCAGCTATATTTATTGATGCTTTTTGTGCCAACATCGATTAGAGATAGAGACATTTGGCATTTTTATATTTTGATTTTAGCACATTTCATTTGATTACCAACACAGGCCAGTTGTTGTTTACAAATAATAACTTGTTTAAAAATATTTTCGGTAAAATGTAAAGTTTCGGGATTAGAACCGCATCAGCAATTGCGGTTATTCACTAGGTGTGGTGGTTAATAATTCTTAATTTTTATAAGAGATGGTGCTGGGATTAGAGGTCGGTTCACAGTGTAATCTCTTATGTCGTTTCATTCCTATGACAGTACCTTTCAAAACGCCATTGATGTTTAAACGATTTCCAGTTAGCGTCATATTTTTTTCGTGTGGTAAACATGTCGAGTTTCGAGTCAAATACAGAGCATTTGCGGCACGTACTGCTTTTCTTGTTCAGTCAAAAGAAAATCGCGAGTGAAAGCCGTCGTATACTTGTGGACACTTACGGTGACAATGTTCCAACGCAAGACGTTTGTGGGCGTTGGTTTAGACCATTCAAAGGAAGCGATTTCGACTTGAAAAACAAAGAAAGTCCTGATCAACAGAAAAAAATGAAGACGCCCAATTGCAATCGTTGTTGGAAGAAGACGATATGAAATCTTGAACTAACTTGAACTTGAAACTATGAAACAACAAATGGCACAGAGGTTAAAAGTTGGTCGCCGAGCCATTTGTAATAATCTGGATGTCATGGGAAAGTTCCAAAAAGCAGGAAAATTGGTATCACATCAGCTGAACGGCAGACAGACTGTCGAAAAGAGCGCGAAATAATGGTAAGATCAAAGAAGGGCTAGGTGGATTCTGGAAAACTGCTGGAGAGAGTAAGCGATTTTGAGATTGCTTTGTCAAACCGGTTTGCTGCATTACAAGATCCAGATGGGGTGGAAATATCAGTTCAATATCAAGAAATCGCCAACAATGTACTTCAAATGGCTGCATCAATAGCACCAGAAGAAAAATGTATCAAACAAACAAAAATCTCCAGTGAGACCATTGATTTAATGAAGAAACGGCAAGCAATATAATGCAGGTAGTCTTTTTAGCAGGGTTGACTACACTGAGCTCGGCAAAACTATAAGAAAACGTATCAGAGAGGACACGCGCCGTCAATATACAGCTAGTTCAAAAAACCCTGGAAGAAAACAAAGCAATTAACAAAGCTAAACAGAAGCTGAGAAACACAAGAACGCAAACATATGCTTTAAAGCGTGAGGATGGCACAGTGTGCAGGGCGCGTACCCAAATGTTAGAGATTGTCAGAAAATGTTATTCCCAGTTATATGAAGATCAGAACCAATCAAAGACAACAATACCCACGGAAGAACAAATGCCAGATATCCTAGTGGAGGAAGTAACAAATGCTATAGAATCGATGAAAAACGGCAAGGCTCCAGGAAAGGACAGTGTAACTGTCGAAATGCTAAAAGCTGGTGGTCGGACGTTATATAAAACACTGGCAAAATTATACTCAAAAATGCCGCAAAGAACAAAAAGTACCTGACTTATGGAAAAATGCAGAAGTAATCCTTTTACATAAAAAAGGAGCACAGGAAGATTTAAAGAACTACCGTCCAATAAGCCTCCTATCAGTGATGTACAAAGTTTTCACTAAGATAATTTCTAAAAGAATATTAAAAAAACTGAATGACGCACAACCAAGAGAACAAGCAGGATTCAGAAGTGGATTTAGTACAATGGACCACATCCAGGTTGTACAGCACGAATACCCTATGCCACTGTGCTTGGCTTTTATCGACTACGAAAAAGCATTTGATTCCATCTCAAAGCATGCGATAATGGATGCACTGCTTAGCCAAGGTATAGAGAGAGCCTATGTAAGCCTATTAGAATCGATATATGATGGAGCTACAACCATAATTCACCTTGATGATCTTGAAGTGGGAATTAATATAGAGGTGTACGGCAGGGTGACGCAATATCGCCTATTCTTTTCTCGGCTGGCCTTGAAGAAGTAAAACCATCTTAGATTTACAGATGATATTATTCTCCTTTCACAAAACCCAGAGAAGCTGCAAAGACGCATTCAAGAACTGCAAAGGGCTAGCGAACCATTTGGCTTGAAAATAAACCTGAAAAAGAGTCAGGTTATGTTCAATCACTTCGCTCAGGACAGAAGAATTTCAGTTTTAGGAAGAGATTTAGAGATTGTGGACAACTTCAGATATCTTGGGCAGAGGATTTCAATGGAGGGGAAAACCTCCCGGGAGGTGGAACGGCGTGTTAAATGTGGCTGGCAGGCATTTGGTAGGCTCAGCATAGTGTTTAAGAGCAGACTCCCACTTTGCCTGAAAAGAAAAGTTTTCGAACTCGATCTCGATCAGTGCGTTCTACCCGTTATGGAAAGATGGGTGTTTCGCATTACAAGACGAGACAGAAAGTCCTGCGCATGGATCAGGGAACATACAAAAGTCTGTAACATCATTGGAAGAGTAAAGCAATTGAAATGGAGATGGGCAGGCCATTTAGCGAGGCGATGGGACGACAGATGAACCAAGGCAATCCTGGAGTGGATACCGCTTGATCGCAAACGTCCGCGAAGAAGACCGAAAGCACAATGGATTGATGACATCGTTAAGTATATCGGACCCAAGTGGCAGAGGAAAGCCCAGGACTGTGAAAGTTGGAAGCATGCTGAAGAGGCCTCATCCTGCAGTGGATCGATACAGGATGACGATGATGATATGTATATATATATATATATATATATATATATATATATATATATATATATATATATATATATATATATATATATATATATATATATATATATATATATATATATATATATATATATATATATATATATATATATATATATATATATATATATATATATATATATATATATATATATATATATATGACGAACGGTGGCACCATGTGGACTACGGGTGAAATATGTTTGTCATAAATCTTTCCACGGCACCGCTACGCTAATAATCAACAACCCAAAACGTAGGAAATCATGGGTTGACCAAGGACAACCATTAAGATCGACAGCAAGTACCAAATCGCTTTGGAAAAAAGATTTTGCATTTGTTGGGATCAGAAGGGTTTCGTGTACCATGAGCTTCTGAAAATAGGTGAAAGAGTTAATACCGTTCGCTACTGTCCAGACATGATTAATTTGAACCATGCATTGATCGAAAAGCGACCAGAATGGGCTACAAGAGACTGAAAAATGATTTTGCAGCACGAGACACCTTTTCTACTCTTGATTGGGAACTTACTCCACCCGCCGTACTCACCAGACTTGGTCCCTTTCGACTACTTTTTTTCATCGATGTCTCACGCACTTTCCATGAAACACTTCGATAATTACAGAGAAAAATTGCTTGATGACTGGACCAACTCAAAAATGTACGTTTTTTTCTGAGGGAGCATCCACAAACTACCAAAGAGGTGGAAAAAATGCGCGGCTAGCGATGGCGTATACCTTGAATAAACCATTTTTTACCTTTCTTCTAAATTAAACATTTTTTTAAGAAAAAATTAAGAATTATTTACTGTCACACCTGGTTGTCATTGCATTTGTACATTTACATGGGCTCCGAACCACGATCATCAGCAACAATTAATTAATTACAATCAGTTAATACCTATGAATACCCTCTATCAACGGACTATCAACTCTTGATTTGTGTTTAACTTTTACTCTTTCGAAGAGCCTGGAGACTGGGAAGTAACCAACATACAATGCCTACCAGAAGGCGTATGGTTTTCCCCACTCCGCAGTTGGTTTTCTAGGTTATGGTATTTTCTCGAACGACTCTTCATCCAACTGTCAAGTCAAAAAAATGTTTTCAATTTAATTTGTAGTGTAAACAGTTTTCATTAGAACTTAATTCTGAAAATTATTATAACTTTTATATCGTTTCTGCTATTGTAGGCCATTTGCGTCCTCCACTTTCACATTCGTCATAAAAAACACTTATAGGTATACAACAAAAACAAACATATTCATACGATAATGAATTATCATCCAAAGCTTGATCTATATATTTTTTGGTATTAGATGCAAATACTCGTCGCTGAAATCCATAATTGCAACTGTATCTTGTTTTTGTTTTGCTATTTTGCCATTTTGTAACCTTCGACTTTATTCGGTTTTTTTGGATTAGAAACACATCAAAAACTTTGACCGTTAGCGACTGGACTTAACGAAGGCTCCGGACCACGGTCACCAACTAACGATTAAGCCCGGTTAGTAGCCTCCTCAGGCTATCAATCCTTTTTATGATTAATCCCGTGGGAGCTCGTGAGGAAGAGCGTTGGGGCGCCGCCCTTCCAACATTTATCATAGTAAACAATTTTTTACAGCAAAACACCATATTTTATTTCCGTTCAGTTTATTTCCTTTAACTCATTTTCCAGTTTCACCTCCTGTATAGAGTTTCAATAGCACGAAAAGTAAAAAGGAGGAAGGAAAAAGCAAAAATAGTGCTTCAGCAGCACTATTTTCTTCTACACCCTCTCAGTTTAAAAACCCACGAGCAGCCACTGGTTTAATCTTAAGTGTATTGACAAACCTATCGATCAGCGAGTAGCCAACGCAGAATGCTTCCCAGAAGGTATTCGGCCTCGAAATGACGAGAACATTAGTTAGCCTCGAACTGATGTGACTAAAGGGCATTTTCTTGTCGAATTTTACACTCCTTTCTGTTGAAATGTATTAAACAAACCTGGTTACTCCTCGGAGGATTGTCCATTGCTGCATTTTGATCTCCTAGCCGCCTGATTATAGAAGATGCCAACATCCCTGTCTATTGAATTTATTAGAAGTTTCAATTGGGAGAATCAAACAAGACGTCTTTCTTGCAGATTTTGAAATAGCTTACGACAAGCACCAACAAGACACTGAACTTGAATCGTGAAGCACTTCTAGGTAGTGCCTGCTAGTCGTTACAAAAGCTTAAAGATCTCACGGTACCGAATGGAATCTTGAATTCAATAGATAATCTGTAAATGAAGATTAACGGATTGGTTTTATTTATTCTACCCAGAGCTTAGGAATTCATCAAAATAAATTAATCGGCATCAATTTCCGAGATTGATCTCTTGCTCATTGCCTGCATGAAATTCAATTTTTAATCACATTTTTGGAGCTTTTTTACGATCTCATCATTCAAACGCTCCAATAACGTTCGGTAATATTGGCTATTGGTGGTTTTACCTTTCTCGAGATAATCGATTAACAATGTTCCATGCGCTTCCCAAAATACAGAGGTCATAACTTTGCCTGCTGATGGTTGTGTTTTAGTTGCTTTGGCCGCCTTTCACTGGCTGATGTCCACTCAGTTGACTGCCAATTTGACTCCGGAGTGTAGTGATGGATTGTCACATACCGCATGAAAAATCCTTTTTATGCTTAAAGAGCTCCAAAGATTACTCAGAATCATCAATACGTTATCGTTTTTGGTCCGCTATGAGCAAACGCAGTACCCATTTAGATAGCAATCTCAAACTATCTCCTCATTTTGCGAAATAATCATGTGAATGTTTCTGATGTTGTCTGGTGTAACCACCTCATTTGAACAGCCACGTTTGAATTCAGCACACTAAGCAATGGTTGATTTTCCTGGTGCAGAGTCCAGGTAATGTTTATCAAACCATTGGTTTGGTTCAACGGTGTTTTTATTCATCAAAAAGCAATGCTTAATTGACACTCTAAATTTGTTTTCATTGTTTTGAAAATAACAAAAGTACCGTCACTTAAAGCACAACAACTCAGAAACTAGTAGACAGATTGTCATGAAATTTTGACACATGTCGTTTGAAGGTTGGTACAATCATCGGCCACTGGTAAAAAAATTTCTAAGTGACGCCATCTATATGTCAGAGCGGGGACTTATTGACGGATGTGTTAGATCTGATACGTCTTCAGTAGGAGATTGAATTCCTAGGTTGGATCCCTAGGTAGTCCGTAGCAATTCTCGTCGTAAATTGGATTTTTTAGTGCGTAGAAGCTAACAGTGTTGCCAATTCGAATGTTACACCAGTTACCAGTCTCATTACTTTATTTACACATGTTGCATATGACACATGTTACGGGTCAGCTAGAGACCCCCAAAAATATAAAAAGTGCCCATCTTAGGGTCGTAATCTTATTAGACACTAGTAGGAGCCTTTGGGCTAACTAAAAAACCTGGCTGAAGAAGTTGAAGAAGAAATGACACATGTAGTTTTTGCTGGGCGTCTTTTTTTGTTGTTGTTTGACTAGCTCAAGGTGAACAAAAACGACTATTAACCTGGTTAACCAACTGGTATATTTTCTGTCGTAAGTTCTGTAAAGCAACTCTTAATAATGTTTTTATGCAAAATGTCACTTGTCCTCCTTCTTCTTCATCTGATTTCTTTCATCTCTCATATCTCTCACATACTAAATGATGTATATGTTAAGTTGCATAACTAATGCGTTAAAAATAGCACTGTATAAAAGAATAAATCAAGTGTTCCAAATTAGTACATAATTTGATAACTTAAATAATGAATGAGAATGAACAGAAAATAATATAAAAATGGCCAAGTTATTTATAGGGCCATCTTAATGGAATGTTCTATATAAATATTCTCGAAATATAAAAAAAACTCCTATTTCGTGTTAAACAGTTGTAATGAAATAATGCCACCGATTTTCGACGTAGGATACATAAAATATTTAATAACGATTCTGACGTAGGATGACGAAAATTTATATTGGGAATATATTATTTCGTAGCTATATTTAAAGGGATTATAAATATCTATTAGCCATTAGCCATTTTAAAAAATATATCAATCACTCTATATTTAGAGTGTTATTAGTAAACAATGACACCTCTATTAATTTATATATATAATACTTTATTTATAAACAAATCAACTAAACATATTTTTTTTCCAAGTACATACATAGTGGTTAAAATTAAAATGTAAATAATATCAATAAAATGTAAATTACAGAAAATATAAATCAAAACATTATTATATAGGCGTTTCAGATAATAATGTCGATTTTTTCGCAAAATTTGAGCAATTATTTCCATAACAAAATAAATTATCTTAATAATCAAAGTATTGGCCATCGTTAGCTATTACTTTTTCCCAT
The DNA here is from genome assembly GCA_031761425.1 of Cosmopolites sordidus. Lineage (NCBI taxonomy): Eukaryota > Metazoa > Arthropoda > Insecta > Coleoptera > Curculionidae > Cosmopolites > Cosmopolites sordidus. Next base: position 471,998 of record JARFXV010000276.1, read on the forward strand.
CTTTCTGTCAAAGAATGGCTTCTGCACAACAAGATCTTTTAGTTTTTTTAGGCCAATCATTCATCAAGCCAAATTTTCACTTCTTCGTAAGAATGTAAGTGTTGATCTGAAAATCCGTGCCGCATCGATCGAAATAAGTGGTAGTCAGAAAGATCTAAGTCCGGTGAATCCGGTAAATACGATGTGGTAGGACATCCCATTTAACATTTTCCAAAGAGTTTCTTACACATTTTGCAACATCGGGCCATTTTTTATTTAATGCTCGGGTCAATTTTATCAATTGTCGGTCTCGATCAGTAATAGTTCCACCAGTTTTCTGCAGTTCGTAATACACAGCTCCATACTATCACACCATATATACAGCAAAGCCATTTTTCATATATATTGCGCACTGGTTGCGATGGTTGAAGATTGGCCTGGGTCTACCTGTGATTCTTTGCGCTTTGGGTTGTCAAAATAGATCTACTTTTTATCTCCTGTCACAACTTCTTTTCCACCAAAAAAACCTTTTCATTTTTTTCTGGCAAGCAAAATTTGATAAGTATATTTTTGGCTTTCACTGTCTCTTTCCTTCAATTCATATGGAACCCATTTTCCTTCCTTTAGGATCTTTCCCAATGCGTGTAGATATTCGAAAATGGTGGATTGGGCCACATTCAATGTTTCTGCCAATTGTTTCAACGCATGAGTTGATTCTTTATCTAATAATGCTTGGAAATCTGTATTTTCAAAGCACGTTCACCGTAAGCTTCAACCAACAATCGATAACTTTCAGCAGCCGTTCTTGAAATGAAAGAAGGCGGAAGGAAACTTCAAAAACTATGGAAAACGATCTTTTTGCACAACGACAATTAATAACGCCATAGACATCATTAGTTAATACCAACAAATTTATTATTAATGCCATCTCTTAGCAAAATCGACATTATTAAACGAAACCCCTATTACTATATACTAACAAAAAGTAAAGCAATCATCTCTCACTAAAATACATTTATTACAACATTTTTTCCGGTCTTCGAAACCGTTTTTAGACCGGACTTCTGCTATTTCCTTGAAAATTGCAAGTGAACTCTCTTAAGTGGTTTCTGTGGATATAAAACGGTGCCCACGAAGTGATTTCTTCAAGCGGGGGAACATGAAAAAGTTAAACGGTACTGAATCGGATGAATATCGTGCTTGTGGAATGATATTTATTTGAATTTTGAAAAGTTGACGAATACATACTGCGGTATGCGATGATGTAATACCGTGATACTGTATATTTATTTTAATGAGCATCACGTCGGGTTTTGCAATGCAATTCGCTATGTGCAAGGACTTAAGGGTAATGAGTACAAAGTTCCCACGCAAAAACATCCATAAGAGAACATGGATTTCACCTGATGGACATACAGTGAACCAAATAGATCATGTCATGATATATATCAAATCATGTTCAGGTGTGTTTGACGTGAGAAGCTATAGAGGAGCATAGATCTGTAATAGAAAAAGTTGGGTAGTTATAGGTAGTAAACAATAAAATCTATAATAGAAAAAGTTAGGATTGACCAGGGTCAAAAAAACCCTTGTTTTTGAATATTTTTACTAATCTCTATTAGCACACTGTGTTTTTTTATGCATATCTGGTATCGTTCGTTTCAAGATATTTCGTTGCTCTTCGGCAAAATGTTAATTACCCCAATAAATCTCAATAAAAATATTCCTAGTTTCTTAAAATACACTATAGCCGGAGTGTTGTAACTTCTGGATAATTTTGGGAAAGTAAAATTTTGTTAAATTATGATTAAATTATTTTTATTATTATTATTATGTACGACTGAAACATTGTTTATTGGTTTATGTATTTTGAATTTATTAGTACAACAATAAATATTAAATTAATTAGTAATAACAATAAATAAATAAATAAATTTTTCTATTAGTACAATAAAAATTATAATTTTAATTTAATTATTCATTTAATTCGGTTTCTCTGTCACTGTCACTTTGATCTACATTAATAATAAGTGGTTCTATATTATTAGTAAATGATACATAGGAATCTTCTACTTTAATAACATGTTTAATTGAATTTATCCAACTTTCTTTGGGAATACTATTTACAACCTTCCTAATTAATATTGCAACACTTGCACTTACAGTCGGAGAAATGTTTTTTGCTCTAACATTGGATTTTACCTGATGCCACATATGCGCAATTGGATTAAAAATACAGTAATACGGGGAAGGCGTAAAACCGTATGTCCCATATCGGCAGCAATCGAAAAATTGTAATTCTTTTTCCCTTGTTCGCTGGGGCTTTAGTTTGGCATTTTCTTGATGTATCTGCTGGCGTTCTCATGTGTAGGCATTCTCCTTTTGCTGGCGTCTCATGTGTATCGAACTATGTTTCATCAAGGTAGATAATGGGATGATTTTCTAATTTGTATTTAATACAGAGTTTAAGTAGTCAAACCGGCATCGTCGCAATGGTTGTGAATCCATAAATGTTTGTCTTCTATTAATGGTCCGATATGCAAAACCTATTTGAGATAATATTCTCCGGGGACTAGTTCTGCTGCAAAGAATGTTGGTTTCATCTTTCCTTAGTAGTTGTTGTAGTCTTCATACATAGCATAAATTTTGCTTCGAATTAAGTCTTTGTCACTCTCGTCAACACATTTGCTTTTAACAGAATCACTACCGACTTTTTTGGTTTTAATTGGCTTCGTCACAATATCTTTAACTGTAGACAACGGAGTTTTCATTAATGAAGACATTTCTGCTGCGGCTGCATTTACATTAAGCCCCCCATTCAATAAAGAAACATACACAATTTTTCGATCGGGCAATAAATGTTTTCTTTTAAAATTAGCACTACCGGAGGCACAATGATCATTCTCTTGACAAGAACGCCACATTTTTAGCACGTTTGGAATAACAAGAAATACGATCGAAATTATAGATCAGCACTGTTTAAGAAAAAAAATGCCAACTAACCTAAAATTTTTCGAAACTACTAAACAAGGTATAGAATTAATTTTATCTTTTTACCTGTTATTTTATTAGGCCCGGCCCTGTTTACGTTTCTTGCAACTTTACCGGGTTTCGTTACGACAGGGGTTGTTAAAAGTTTATTGCAAGCAATCGGTCACCGATATATCTTAAAACGCACTTTACCTGAATATAGGGTCTGGGTTTGGGTCCCAACAGTTTCACACAATATTGTTTCGAACCACCGGATGGCGTAAAGTGTATTTCAATGCTGCTTTCATCCGAAGGGTGGTAAAAGATAGTGAAGGATACATCCTTTAGTTGCTTTCAAACCATGCCATGTGAGGTCGTGAATTGTCGTAGAGCAAGATGGCTTGGGCTTGTCGATCGGGTCCTTTCAGTTGAATAACCTCATTTACACGATGCAGCTGGACGAGGTACCGTTCCTTATCGACCGTCTTATTCTTCTCCAGCATTTCCCAGTGCACACGGCCTTGCCAGTCCCATCAAATGCAGATCGTGGTCTTCTTTGGATAAAAATCTTGCTTAACACTCGACTTTAGAATGTCTCATCTCCCTCATCTCATTTCTCATCTCCCGTATTACCTTATCATCTTACGTATCATCTTATCGAATCATCTTACGATTATGTACAGCAATCGCTGCTTGTGACCATATTGCTCGGTGCCGGGCGATATTTTGAGCAGCTTTGTTGCGGCGATTTTCTTTATGCTGTCGACTTGTTTGTGTGGCTCAAGCTCCGAGTTTTTGAGTAAATCTCATAGCATCCGCGGTAAAAGTCAAATAATAGTAACTTGTACATTTTATTAATCGGCGATGCTTGCCTTCATATCGTGTGTCTTCTTCAACTTCAAATCGATTATTTTCTGAAGCTCTATCCGATCTTCGGGCAATCCTAGCTTCCTTAGAAGCTATAGCTTCTATAGGATTGTTATATGAGATAGGTAATAGCAATAGCAGTCAGATCGGTTGATCCGACTACTGTCCCGTTGATAAGCGAACGTACAAGCATTGTGTCCAATTGTAATTCCATTGGTACTTTTATAAAAATAAAACCTTTATTAAAAATACAACCAACAATATAATTTGCAATTTCAATTGTCTGCATTCCTGCGTGTATATGTTTCGGTGCAAAAATCTAGAGCAATGAATTGAAAGATTCATTATTATTTTGTGTGTCAGACCCCAAACATCTCGTAATAATATCTCATTACATCTCGTATCTAGCTCCTTGGCCCCTTGGCCTCCAAATGCCGTCTTTGAATTGATTACCATGTTGAAGGCATGGCCCGTAATCTGCCATGCTGGTCTAATGCGGGTTGGTCCAATGCTGGTCCAATGCTGGTCCAATGCTGGTCCAATGCTTGACCTGTCCGCCAGTGGTGACCCTCCCAGAAGCATATGCTCGAGAAGGGTATAGCTCAAAGCTTCATTGCCCTACTTAAGCACGTTTACCACGTGTTGAGTGTTTAAAGGTTAGTTAAATGTTTTGGGGTTAGAGACGCATCAGCAACGCATCAGCAAGGCTATTTAGTAACTGAATCTACATCTTAACGTGGGTTCCGAACTACGGTCATCAGCCACCGATAACCCAAGCCATCACCCCCCTCAGGCTATCAACCCTTGGTTATGTGTTTACCCATAAGTATATCAAGATGCCTACCGACTGGCGAGTAACCAACGTAGAACACTTCTCAGAAGGCATCCGACCATACCCAGCCTTTAACTGGCGTGACGGAGGGGTAATTCGTTGTCGGATTTTACACTGTTGCCTAGAAACAATCACAGAGATTTAAGAAGTAAACAAACAGAAGAAAGATGGAAAAACAACCAAGCGAGCGCTAGTAACTAGCAGCGCTAGCAACTCGCAGCGAGAAGCCACCACCTTACCGCTGCAGCCAACGCGACCGGCTCGTGGATTTTCATCGGTAGAACTTTTATGATAATAACTTGCCCATAATTCGTTCTTCATATTATCGAGTGCATCTGGATCCCGACGAATAGCCAAACCATAATATAAAGTTAGTTCGTTAATAACTTTATCTGTAAGATTGCCAATATCTTTGGCGCTAATACCTTTATCTTTCTTAGTTTTACGTAACCTTGAGTCCATACGCTGTTGAACATATCCAAGACACTCTTTATTTTTTAACTACAGGATCACCATCATATGGATCAATATCGACAATATCCTTGAACGTCTCTGAGTCACCATCTTCTATGTATTTCGCATACTTGAATGCTTCTCAACTAATCTCGCAAACATTTCTTTCACGGTGTCAACCTCCACTTTCCTGGCACTCCCGTATAATTTAAGCTGCAAACATCTTTGTGTTCTTCATACTAATATTCATAGGCGTCGATATCAAATATTTTTTATTTCTCCAGACATTACAACTTTATCAAAAGCTTGATTTCACCACTGTATCGACCATTTTTTTTGCTGTATTTATCCACAAGCCTTGTGATTCCAAAAAGCGAGCTGAACCCTCTTTTTTTCCAGGTACCTTCTCGAGAAACTGTCAAATGGATTATATTATCATCAGGATTAGATTAGTTCTTTTTCTTCTTTAATATCTTTTGAAATAATATTATAAACTGCTAATGTTGCATAATGTAAATTTTCAACAAAAGACAACTATAATAAGTATTGATTGACGATCCTTATCAAATGTGCATCAAACCGCAAAATATATTTATGCCTTCTTTTCCGACTACTAGAAGTTTCATAACTGGTACAATTCTTTCATTTATTTCAAAGGTTTTATTTATCAATGGAGATGAATTTATATATCGCATTTCTTTACAATTTTGCAATGCTATTTTGAATCCTAATCCACGAGGAGCTATTCGCGAAAATCGAATTTCTTCCTTGAATGTACACATAAGACTAACGAAGCAAATGTAAAGACAGAAAAAAATTCTAAAATGCAATAGCCAAAACTATTTTCACTAATCATAACTTCTTCGCCTTCCGTTTTGTTTTCAACTTAGCTGCTGATATACTATCTTATCATCTTCAACAGTAAATTGATTACTTTGAATTTTTTTGTTAATCTGCACGCAAAGTACTTCCTCTTTTACTTTTTTGATCCATTTTACACACAAAAATTGAAATATGTACTAAAATTTATTTATTTTACAAGTGGAAGCAGCAGACACCCGCGTACGTTGACAAGAGAAGCCAGGCATTGTCCGCCGCCTATTATCAGACCTATTCCGGTACGTTATAGTTGTCGCGTCACTAAAATAGCTATAACTTCATAAATATTTTGGATTTTCAAATTTCCTTTGGAGTACATATTCTTAAAACTTTAAACTTTAATAATATGCAAAAAAGCGATTTTTTTCAAACTTTCAGACTAGAATACCCTCCTAAGGACAAAGCATCGGTGATAAGGATTTAGATTCTCAGAATTATTCGTCAGTAGAACATATTATTCAATATTTTCCTCTTTGGATAGACCAGTTGTGCAAATAACGTATAACTGTTGGTCGAGGAATCCCGAACATTCAATACTTTACAGGTGTTTTAACTATTACTATATAGGAAGGTAACATTATGTAAGGTTTACAGTGCGATAAATACAAGACGCAATCTTGATTAAAATAACAAATATGGCATTTTCGTCACATTGCTACAAAAAATTAATGAGAACTCATAAAATAGATCTTGTAAATCGCCGAAACAAAATATTCGATGTTTCACCACAGTCACAAGACATCATACTTAATATTTGACAATTGTGATTTAGGGCTTTCTAAAAGGACATTCATTCGCTCTTATTCCATCATGCCTATCACTCCTAAAGCAACCGGCAAATGAAAAGAAAATGAAATACCCGTTGTTTCAAATTCGATACTTTACAGTTGACATGACGATATGATTACTTTTGATACATTTCTTTGATAATAAATCACCTCCTTATATGTCCGTTATTTAAATGTTTTCGAGTTTCGGGACTTCATAGTAAAAAAACAAGCTTAAAAATAAACCTGTCGTATTATCCCATAACGCACATTTTAGAAAATACGAATAACCGAACGAAAATAGAATAAGATCATACAGACCAACAATTCTAATTCATCGGATTGAATTTGATGACATGAACATGACGATCAACGAGGTAACGGTCAAGAGCGATATTTTTCCAAAAACTGCTCGTTTTTCGCCCAAAAAAAGGCGGCCGGGAACACCGCCCCCGCAGCCGTCGACGTCACCGACGCCTTGCAAGACGTCCCAAAACGACGCCGCACGTCCCGACGCAGTCAGTGCCGAACTACAGTCGCAGATCTCGACTCGTTTTATCGCCAACTTAGTAGGTTAGTACAGAAAACAAAAAACACACACAAAAATAGTGTTATTTCTTATTATATTAAAGTGATTTTTAAGTTCTCTACGTCTGTGAGTAAGTAGACTTGGTAAGATTGTTTTTTTTGGTAGGCGATTGAAACATGGAAGAAAACATATATTAAAATAAATAATATGCCTAAGTTCGTTTGTTTAAAAAATTGTTTAAAATATCAAAATTTGAAGAGGAAAATGGAAAAATCTAATCTAATATTTATGTAACAGATTCTATAAATAGAGAAGGTCTTACTTAATGACAAGCTGCAAGCTAAAATATGAATTTTAAAGAAATTGGTTCCAACAAAGTGAAAAATTGCTTTTAAAGTTATATCTAGATATCACCTAGATTTTTTGGATCAAGTTAGAAATAATGTTTATTATTTTGTCTTAAAGTATTTATACAAATCGTTAAAGTATCTATATCAATCTTTTACAGCTATCAGAATAACTTTAAAGAATATTTTTGAAAAGCGCCTAAAATATCGATATTATAACAATTATGCGATGTTAGCAAATATTTCTTTAAAAATGAGATTCCAATATATACTTTATAACACAAGCTTTTAGTTTCTCAATTTCTGAAGCCACTATTTCATCCAAGGAGAAAGTTTGTTAAAACTTACCAATATCAAACTCAAAACATCATATACTAGTTACCAAACCACTTCTCTTCTATTCATATGTATCTATAAATATCTACAATAAAATTACATTTATTTTATTGGACCCTCCGGTTTGAAACACTAAATTCGAAGAGATTTAGCACTAAATGCGAAATCACTTTATTTAATTTCTCGATGCAGATGATTCAATCTCCTGATGATGCTACCTGGTTTGTGAAACGCGTGTCGGTACAGAAAAGATACTTTTTTTGCCAAAACAATAACAAAATCTGATTGCAGCTGATCACAGAATGAAACAAACTTTTATTTAAATGTGTGCGACGTAAAAGTAAAGAGGAATCAAATCATTACTACAGTTTACCTTCCATTATTATCGTATTTAAACCCAAGAGAAATACTGACGACTTCTTGATTATCAATTTAGAAATTTTTTTATTGTGATTTTATTGATTTTGATTATTTTTTCCAAGGTATAAATAACCAAATTTATTTTAGTCTGAGACATATCACAAAAAATAGTAATTTTTGTATTATTTAAAAATAATTAAGATATATAAAAAGATTCAGATTAAGATATAATAAAAAATTTGTAACAGCTCCCGATGAGGTTTGAAAAATTTTAATTTATATATATTTTAAAGTAGAGTAGGATGGATTAAATCACTGTTAGCTTTTGCAGCCCATATAAACCTGGTCTCTAATCTAACAGAATTCTTAGAATTCCAAAATTTAACACTCTTAAAATATATATGAGTAAATATTCGCATTATATATATATATATATATATATATATATATATATATATATATATATATATATATATATATATATATATATATATATATATATATAAAAAAACACAAAATATATAGCCCCTATCACTTACTTTGATAACGCGAGCCTATTCATACAATTCTAATATCACAACAAATAGAAATAAAATAATATTTAAGAAAATGTGAAAGTAAATAATGTTAATAACGGAAATTTAAATCAGTAATAAGGAATATGACAAATGGAAATGGAAAACTCAAACAATGGAAATTAATTGGCACTTCTAGATACTATAATCAGAATTATCGTTAAAAGGAATCCGTTTATTAAAACCCAGAGAAAGCATTTTTTTTTTAGAAAAATAAACTCTTAAATAATAAGCTGGTACAAAAATATCTCGCTATCATTTTGCGATATCTCTGTTCGATGTATTTTTTCAAGTTACGCACGTCCCAATATCTATTTTAAATCTGGCCAGTATTGAGCTATACAAAAATAGTAGCGAACGAGGCAGGCGTTATGTAAATTTATGTTAGCGAAATTTTATACGATAATTTGTTTTTCGCGGTTGCGAAAAGGCTTCGGAAATTTTGGCAGTAAATCTACGAATGAATCTTGCTAAATATATAAGTATGAATACGGTAGATTTATATTGGTATTTTCATTTCATTCATAGCTAAGGTATAGATTAGTTTCCTTGGAAAAGCGTCAACAAATTTCAAGCAATTTTCAAAGCAAGAAAATACAGGGGTAAATTAAAAAGTTTCCAAAATAAAAAAAAAACAATGTTTCTCATATCCTTCATAGAAATCAGTTTCTTTATAGGCCTCAAATCTTCAGAAGTTTATTGAATGATCTTTATCTTTTTTGGGACATTTGGAACAAATATATGTGTATATATATATATATATATATATATATATATATATATATATATATATATATATATATATATATATATATATCATAACCCCAAAGAAAATAATCTAAAGGCGTTAAATAATATGACCTTGATGACCAATTAAGAGGTCCGTTCCTCCAAATTATGTTTCACCGAATTGTTCCCTCAATAAATTGAGTGTTGTCTTGGCTGCACGACAATCGTCCTGTTGGAACCACATCTCCTCCAGATCAATATCATTAAATTAGTCGGAATTAAATAATCCATGTAATCGAATAACAAAGCCCAACTTCCTGCGAACGGCGACGATAAATTTGGATCTTCATCAACACTCATATTTTCTTCGGAACGCACAGTGTTTGCCTTGTTTTTGTTTTAATATAGAGCAGCGTAAAATGCGTTTGGAATTTGTCGATGATTCGGCGAATACATCACGAAATTCAAATTCACGAAGTGCTCTATAATTTTGGCGCATAGAACACTGATTTTGATAATAAACTTCGACAATTAGCAAGCGTTGTTCTGATGTTAAACGTTCCATAATTATTTGCCAGACTATTATGAAACAGATTTGCAGACCTATGCGCAAACCCACAGTTCGTTTGACAGCAACACCTATTTAAAGTTCGGACACACTAAAAAAATCACTCTTTATATATAGTTATACAAATAAACAAACAAAATTAATAAACAACAACAATTTTTCACATGTGCTATAGATAATTAAAAAAGTAATTGTTTTGGTGTGATTTATGATCTAGAGGAGCCATTGGTCCTTCTTCGAAGATAAAGTTGCCAGTGTGGTTACCATGATAGGACTACGGTCCTATAATACGGAACTATAATGAGGAACCCTACTTAGATATAATTGAAGTATGTGATCTCAAGGTGAGGCGCTACACTATAGCTGGCATGGCATACAGTGGCATAATTCTAAAGTAATTGATTTGTTATGCAGCAAATTTCCTAAGTGTGTTCTCTCACTAAATGACCATGAAAATTAGCTACCTGAATCCATGATTATTTGGAAACATAATTAAGATTGTTAGCTAAAGATGATTATAGTTAAAGTTACAAGATTTAGATATCTGCATTATGTTAATTTCAGATATAAATAATTACTAGTTTCATATATGTTATATTCATATATGTTTCTTTTATATCATATATGTTTTTTATTAAAATTAAAGTAATACCAGTTCAGTATTGTAGCACAGCCTCCATAATTACCCGATTTAGATACAATAAAGCCAATCTTACTGGTACATGCATTGAATCAGGGGATAACCGATAAAACCTAAACAAACTTTACAATGCTTTGACAAAGACAGAATGTGACAAGATGAAGGGGTACCACAAATTAATACAAAACAAATTAAGGTACTTTGCTACGCCCAAATACGTCTAATTATATGCATGTATATATACAGGGTGGCGCAAGTATGCAATTTAAATAACGATAGTGATTTAACTAATTCAGCTAGTAATGTTGCACTAGCTAAATTTTCTAATCATGCAAGTGGAGATCTCTTGAAATATGCGGTAGAAATCGTAGTTTCGTTCTCATTTGAACAGAGCGTCGCCGGGTTGATGTACCTGGAGCTTTCCGAACAGTTTCCTTTACATGTTGGATGTTTTTAGTTGATCTTGCTATAAGTGGCCTGCCTTGTCTTCTAGTATATCTAACAGACCCAGTCCCTAAAAATGTGTCTACCCATTTGAGTATGTGCGGTTGGAAAGAGCATCTATAACATTTAAAATTTATAGAAATTGACATTAAGTTACAATAATGAATTATGAAATAATTAATATTAATTTTCAATATTTAAAGTAAGTAAATTATGTCAAGTTAGGTTGGTTCTGCAACTGAGTGTATTATATACCAGGTATGTAAACATGAAACCGGAATTTTTGTATAGAAAATACACGTTTATTGTATAAAAATGATAAGAAATATTTTATTCGAAATATTGCCCATCGCTAGCTATACATTTTTCCCACCTGTCTGAAAATTTGTGGATATAATAACAAACAAAGTGTATGCATGCGAAAGTATTTCCGCACTAAACGCCTCAATCGTTTTCTTGACCAGTTTTACTGTGTGTGATGGTGCATCATCAGGAAGCAAAATCACTTTGTGTTGCTTTTTTTGATATCCTGGTCGTTTTTCACCCAAACTTTGATTCAAATCGATCATTTGTTGTCGGTAGCGTTCAGCATTAACGGTTTCGCCAGGTTTTAGCAGCTCATAATAGATCACATCCTTCTAATCCCACCAAACACAGATCATTGTTTTCCGTCCTTAGCGATTTGGCAATGCAATCGATGTGGATGGTTCGCTTGGAGTTCTAAAAATATATCGCTTAGGATGGTCAAAATGCATCCCCTTTTCATCGCCAGTCACAATTCAATGGAGAAATTACTTTCACTTGTTCCTGGCGAACAGCATTTCGCAAGTGGTTTTTTGGATTTTCTGCAGTATTTCATTCAGTGCATGTGGAAACCATTTTCCCATCTTCTGGATCTTTCCCAAGGCTTTCAAACGTATAGAGACGGCTTCTCGTGTCACATTTAATTGTTCTGCGAGTTGTTGTTGCGTTTGAGCATCATCGCCATCCAACAATGCTTGCAATTCGCTGCCTTCAAACTTTTTTGGTGATTCCACCTTCCACGTTCTTCTTTTCTCATGTTTTAAACTACTCAAGGCACTCAAGTGATTTACCAACAGCATACTCACCGTAAGCTTCGACAAGTATTCGATGCGATTCTGCAGCAGTTTTCTTCAAATAATAACAGAAAATCAATACTGTCCGCAAATCGTAGTTTCCAGGGACAAAAAAAATCGACATGTTCAACGCTATTACAAATTATGCTGTTATATAAAACTTGTATTGTGATGAGTTGCAAATCTTTATCAGATTTCAACAAGGAAATGTGGCCAATGACGCGGTTTAACGGTAACTACAAATTCCGGTTCCACGTCATATTTACAGACCTTGGTATATATATATATATATATATATATATATATATATATATATATATATATATATATATATATATATATATATATAACCTAGAAGATATAAGATAACCTTTGCGTTAAACTCGAAGATATTTACCACTAAACACCAAATCAATTTTTTATACTTCTCGGCGCACGTTTGGCTAACCATGTTAGCATCATCAGGAGATGATTTAATCTAAATAAATAATGCAAACATGGTTGGCGAAACGTGCGTCAGTGTAAACGTAGTATTTAGTGGTAAATCTCTTCGAATTTAGTATTTCACACCGAGGATTCTAATAGAACCTTAATGTTGAAATAAGATATAAGTTGTCTCTTTTAGCAGTTTAAATTTATGGACCTTGATAATCCTCAATTTTTTAGATTTTTTACCAAACGAACTCGGAAGGAATTTTAACTTAAAACAAACTCGAACTGTTGATGACGTCATTGTGGCTTGCGATTTTCGGCCAGCCAGTAGTGGTCCGTGATCTAAATTTGCGTTTCTATTTTCGTAACTGATTTTCGGTTTTTGGCATACCATAGCCCGTATTGGTTATCTTCTCATAATACAGTTTTATTTTTCGCAAAAATCAGTTTTAATTTACAGGGGAAAAAAATCATTCAAATACGAAATTGAATAATCTCATTTTTTGACTCAAACTCAATAGTTTGAGTTAAGAATTCTTTTACAGTTCCTTTTTCACAGTTTTTTCTCTATAGTTTGTAGAATTATATATATATATATATATATATATATATATATATATATATATATATATATATATACATATATATATATATATATATATATATATATATATATATATATATATATATATATATATATATATATATATATATATATATATATATATATATATATATATATATATATATATATATATATATATATATATATATATATATATATATATATATATATGTATATATCTGCAAACAATTGAAATAATCTCCATCCAAATATCATTAAATTATTTTTCTTATATTTTAGTAACTTTTCTTATTTTATATGTGTGTTTATATAAGTGTCAATACACTACAGACGTGTCAATACACTACGGACGTGTCAAGACTCTACAAACGTGTCAATACACGACTCTTCCCGGATTTTTATTTCAGTGTCATTTTAAAAAGATTGAAAGTGTTTTATTGAATTTCATTAATGTAATGGGCTGATTTCCTTCTAAGTAACATTGAATTACGATTATTTCCTTCTAATTTCTGATTAAAGGTCTCTTACCTGTATTTTCTCTTGGAAATAATGATATTTAATAGAACAGCAATATTTCAAGAAAAAATCAAACATACTTATTGAATTTTTAAATGAAAAAATTCCTGATGTTACTCCATCCGTAACAGCAATAACAAATCTGTATGAGAAGATGACTTCTAATAAAACTCATAAAACTTGAAAAAACCAATGGCAAACAGTCTGAAGAATTGGATGACGGAACATTCGCGTAAAAGCAAGAGCCATTGTTCATGTTCAAACCCCACGTTAAACAATGTATCTCAACTACAATGATATATATATATATATATATATATATATATATATATATATATATATATATATATATATATATATATATATATATATATATATATATATATTGGTAAGAAATTACAAAGAAAATAATTTCGAATATTTTGCCAAAAGTCATAAAAAGGAGTCATTAAGATTTTCAAAATAAAAGATTAAAATCTTATGATACTTATCATTTCTAAATATAGAATTGCGTAAACACAGGATGTTTATAAGTAGACATTGTTTACTTCAATCAGGCAAAAGTTCGTATTTGAGAAAAAACTGTTAAAAAACAGCGCTTTAACAGAAATTTAGTATACAGATCCTGAGTTTAATCACTGAAAAACTATGTTAAGAAAACGCAAAATGGGAAAAATGGGTCTTCACCTTGATGAGCCACCTGTATAACAAACGCTAAAAATAGGTTCAAAGTCTTTGAGGCTATTTTTATATCGTTTGGACCCGTCGAGCCAGTCAAACAGCAAAACATCTAAACTAATATATCTTAAAGCGTTACGAAATTAGCGATTCTAAGAAATGAAAGTATAAAACTCGCTCGCCATCTATCGTAGAAAAATTTAAACCCGTATTTGGCAACTTTTATTTTGGGTTGGCAACAATGTTCGGTTTTATTTAACAGGTAACATAGTAGCGAATATTTGATTTATTTTATATTCTAATCAGAGAATATAATTTTGTTTTTTTTTACTTTGTAAAATAGAAGATCGAAATATTACATGTTCGTAAAATTTTGATTTCTTTTCGTCTATGAAAATAATGTAGATGTATTTTAAAGATACGCTCGTCAAATAAGTTTAACAACAGTATTCAGTAAAGAAAAATGCTGGATGGAGCAACACTTTCCAGCCTCGGTTTAATAATGCTTAATGGGTAACTATTAACGTGCGCAGTACAAAATTTTCGACATTTTCCTGATTGGAAAATAAGACAACTTTACAATTTTACAACTCCTTGCCTTCTGACCAATAGAACGATTCAAATCTATTGGGTTTTAACAGTATACATTAGAATTTATTAATGTGCTTTGGAACAAAACTTGACCAAAAGCTCCCCCTTAGTCTCATCACTAAAAAGAATTATATTTTCTTGATGAGCACTAATTTTTGAAGAAATGTGTATCCCAGCACATTTATTTCTTTTTCCGCAGTCACTGGTCCCTCTTTTCTGCCGTTTTTATAATTTCTGCAACTGAGGAATTGACAGAAATCTTAAGTTGATCATCGTATCTATTCGGCGGTCGTCTTCTTTTTCGCTTATTGTTTCAAGCTATCATCCCGCCGATTGACATGGACAATAAAGGTCCAATGAACGACATCCTTGAATTGTCGAGAGAAGTGGTTTGTGCATGTTCATATTTAATTCTCTTCGGGTTAAAACATTGGTTCGATGGCGTCTGCCGTATGTCGTTTCAAATTCTTCAATCCTTTGTGATAATGTCCATATTTCAAACCCATACTTAACAATGGAGGATATAATCGTATTTACTACACCTAATTTAATCTGCTTGGAAGTACTGTGGTTTTCCAGATCTTTGAGAGTTGATTCGCCTTTTTACTTCGCGTTCGCTCGCAGTCCCCGTAATTTTGGTAGCACCTAAATAGATATCCTCAGTTTTACGGAGAATATCAGCCATCAGTATGAACACTGTTTATAAAGTTTTAGATCTGTCAACAACCATTTGCCAGCATTTGTTATGTCCAAGGCCGGCCTCTGTATTACATTTTTCAATGAGTTAATGCTATAAAAGTAGTGTCATCGGCAGAACGCAAGTCTGATCCTCCCGTTAATTGAAGCCCCATCGACACAATTTCCTGTTGCTTCCCTAATTCTACATTTCTTATAAAAATTAAACAGTATAAGAGAAGGGGCGTAGTCTTGATGGATGCTTTTGTTATTTTGAAATTGGTGGACATTTCATCTACTCTGACCAAGGCATTACTATTTATGTAGCATATTTATATAGAGTGATCTTATGAGAAAAATAAAGTGCTCCGCTATTACTATTTCTCGAAGTATAATCCAAAAATGATTCCACTTTACGTTATCAAACGCATTTGAGTAATCCAGAAAGCGAAAAATGACTGGTATATGATAGTCGTGGAGTTTATATTAGGGGTTGGAATTTGTATGAGTAATTTTATGAGTTGTTCTTTTGTTCTTCCACCTGGAATAAAGCCAGATTGTTCCTGAGGTATTTGTGAAAGCAAGACTGTTCTTGTATTATAAGCAACGGTTCTATAATTTCCTTGGAGCCTTTCTTGTGTATCCGATTAAACAATATTTATGTTCAGTCCAACGGCCACACTCCTGAATCCCTAATGGGATGTATTATTCTTACTCCATATTTGTTTGAAGCTTTTATCTTCTGAAATTCTTCGAATGGTAGGAATAATTATAATGTTTTTTTACCAAATTTTTTAAATTTATTTTTTTTAATTATATTTACCAACCAAATATATATTTTTGCGCAAATATAATCAGAAGTCGGGTACCGAAATATGACTAACTTGATGTAAACAAACATTCGCATTTGAATGGCATGCAATTGAAGTTCTATTTTGGTAAATACGCCGACAGTTACACACATATACACACACACAGACACACTTCAACCTGTCACAGATTGGCTTAGTAAGCATCCAGATTTGTTGGCTTAATTATTCAAATTTCTAAATTAAGATACGTCCCAAATAAATTGTGAAAGTGATTTTAACTCAATTGACCTATTTTACACTTATTTTTTCTAATGAGACTTTTTTATAAGAATTATTCACTTCTATCATTTTCTGAGATTCCTAAATATAACAGAGAACTGTTTGTCATTGCCATTTTCATAAGTATTTGAATATTATATTATATTATACATATATATATATATATATATATATATATATATATATATATATATATATATATATATATATATATATATATATATATATATATATATATATATATATATAAATATATATCTTTCATCCGCACTCCACATGGATGCATCGTCTGCTCATTTCAAATCAGCCGCGTCAAGATACCAATGCCATATAAATTGACCTTGTCGGAACGGTGGAAGTAATCTCATTCGCCGTACACCATCTTACGATGGATAGGCAGACTTCACGGCAATAGCGGCCGACCTAGAAAAAAAATGTATGTTTTGTGTGTATGTACATAAGAAGACAATAGAAATACGTAAAACAAGATTGAAAGACAAATAAATACAACAGGTTAAAAATTATAAGTTTTGAAAGTAACGGCAAAATAGAAAAAGAAATAGAGGAGAGAATGGGAAAAGCAGAAAAATATTTCAATATAATGAAGAACATATTTTTAACCTAAAGAAAAATACCGAATAACATTAAAACATAAATAACATAAAGTAGATATTTTACAGTAGTAAAACATGAGATACTGTCCGAAATATATTAGTTAAGTAAAGTTAATAAACGGAACATTAATAGAGGGACAATCTATATGATTCGGACATATATGCAAAATGCTAGATAACAGGCTCACGAATTCAGTTTACGAAACGAAAGTAACCGGAAAAAATTATAGAGGAAGTGCAAGAAAGAAGAGTTGGATTTAAAAAATTGAACAAGGAGCAAAAATGTAGGGGAATCGAGTAGAGAAGATATATATTAAGCAGATTACAGAGGGTACGAAGGGATTGAGAAAGAAATATATGGCAAGACAATCAGTTTAAATGAAAAGCCTTACACCAGAAGACAGATAGGCAAAGTATTAAAAAATCACAGTAAGATAGTGCAGAATTACGAAGAAAAACTTTCCGATAAATTTTGCTTGAATTAAGGTGGAGGGAACTGATATTACTTTATTTGTTAAATGTATATATATATATATATATATATATATATATATATATATATATATATATATATATATATATATATATATATATATAAATATTTAATATAATAGTTAAATTTAGAGAATAATTTTAAAAACTAACAGATAATTAATTGATGAGGTAAACAAAAGACATCATGTTCAAGAACCACTTAGAAATGATTGGTCCCAACGAAAATCACTAGAAAAACGTCGAAACCTGGTAATCTGTTGTCAGATCTCTGAAAGGTCACTTTAGATTTTGATTCCATGTATGGAAACATAATTTTTATTACTCAAATCTTTTAGAGCGAAATTTTTATAATGGACTAAGAAAGAAAATTATGAAGAAAATTATACTAGGCGTACAAATGTTTTACGAAAATTGACTAGTTAAATCGACGAAATGAGAGTATGGTAACTAGTGCTTTACATGACCATCAGGTTTTTGGTAAATAAACAATTCTATGACGCTAGGTATTTGCCATACTTAGCACCATGTTTTTGCCACCAACTTTCAAAAATGAAATCTCAATAGAAAAAATGTCTATTTCAATCCACTTTTTGGAGTGGAGCAATTATGACAAGTACCTTAAACATCGTCGCAGACAATGACTTACAAAATCATTTCACAAACACCATCAGATAACATTCTTATCGAAAAATAAATATATTCTTTAATTTCGTCATGCAAATATCTTCAAAATGACAATCCTAAAACTTAGTACATGGCATGATCATTCTGACATGCGTCCATCCTAAGATTTAATAATATTATTCGTTTCAAATGACGTTAATACGAAGGCATACGCATTTGATTTGATGGAAAATCATAACGCACCCACGTCAATGATATCAACAGTTTTAAAAATAGACAAAAAAGTTGCGCATGGCTCGCCTCCGATATCTGACTCTAATCCAGACCAAAATAGTCCGCAACGGTCATCTTACTGTCCAAAACGCGATGGGATCGAACGAAATTTGGGCTTTTTTTATTTATTTGCTCGCTATTGTTTTAATCGGCGTTTATTTGGCAGTTATCAGTTGAACAATAAAAACAGAATTTCATATATATTTCATACTGATACATTACTATCGAGATTAAATATTAAAGTAATGGTCACCCTCATTTATTATTATAATTATTAATGACTAATAAGTCTTATTCTTTTCAGACGAACGACTTTAAAACCAGTAGATAAGTAGCCGAGGATACAAACAAACGACAACATGTTCAAGAACCATTTGGAAATGATCAGTCTCAATGAGACTCCCTCAAAAAAGGCCAAATTCTGGCAATCTTTTGTCAGATCTCTCAAAGGTCAGTTTAAATTTTAGTTCTACAGATAGCATCACCAACCATAAAAATAATTCTATTATTTTAATCAGAATGTCTTTAAATCAAACTTGTTTTAAAAACTCTTTTCAAAATGTCAAATGCAATTATAATACATAAGTTATTCAATTTTGTACATACGAAAACAACAAGAAATGTTTAATAATTTATTGTCCTTTTATAAAATGTCATCTTGACTTTGTTTAATAATCATAAGCTATATTTTGTTAAAGCATGAGAAAAAGATGCATATTAAAAAACTACCCCTCACATTTTTACAGATGCAAAACTATCTAATGAATATTTATCAACATACCAGTTCATTTTAAGTGATATCAAACTGATTCTATAAATAACCTGAAGACAATAAAAACAATCTTGACGAAAAAAAAACATGATTAGATTTTGAACTCTTGTAAGATATTCTGTAATTTCGTCACAATATAACCCAACTGTAAGCTAGTTGTCATCTATTAAATTAAAATAGTTATTGTTGTAGTTAATTGTAAATTAATAAATACCTTGGATGCAATAATAAGAAAATACCTACTTGCGCTGATAATAAAATAAATAAAAAAAGAACAACTTTTAAATTCTACTAAATCATCGCAAAGTAGTGATCAAGCGAAAATTTAATATATTCTTCTTTTTCTTCATGTGGTGCTACAGCCCGTTAATACGCCTTAATCTTCTTCACCCTTCGCCTTCAATCGAATCGATTTCTAGCAGCCCCTTACTAATTTTTGATATGCAGTAGTTTTCCAGCATCTCCGCCATCGTACCTCTGGTCTACCTCTTTTTCTGTTTCCTCCTGTTCGCCCTTCCATGATTTTCCTTGGTATTCGGTTTTCTGGCATTCTCGCCACGTGTCTCTCCCATCTGAAGCCGGTAAACTCTCACATAGTCTACAATATATAAATCCTTGTACAATT
This sequence comes from Cosmopolites sordidus, assembly GCA_031761425.1. Taxonomy (NCBI): domain Eukaryota; kingdom Metazoa; phylum Arthropoda; class Insecta; order Coleoptera; family Curculionidae; genus Cosmopolites; species Cosmopolites sordidus. Next base: position 492,342 of record JARFXV010000276.1, read on the forward strand.
GCTTGAATTCGAAGTTATACCCGATCCTTCAAATTCAGTTGAGCACTCTTCTTTTAAATACTGCAAGCATCGCTTCTGTTTTCTTTGTGATGGTCCACCTCTGGCAGCCATAAGTGTCTACAGGCCCAATCAATGTTTTTTAGATCCTAACTTCCGTGTTCCTTTAAATAAGTTTAAATCTTAGGGCAGAATGCAGGGAATAAGTAATTTTGTTATCCTTCATAATACGATTTCTGATATCTTCTGTGATCTTGTTATTTTTCTAAAGTGAGAATGTCATATATTCAATTTAAAATAATCCAAATGTACTTATGTGTACTATATGAGGTTTAGAAAGTTAGCTGCTGTTATCTTTTATAGCCAGCAAGGATTGCAAAATCTATACAGAAATATAAAAAAAATGTTTTGTACATAAACCAAAATGTCCCTTAAAAATTGTCGACATTTACCCCAATTACGTACTATATTAATATTATACATATTATATTTATATTAGCTACATGCTATATTTTTATTTACAATTGAATTTTCATTTAAATTCAAAACTGATCCGGATTATGACAAATATCTGTAATAAAAAAAGTCACTTTGGTAATACTAAAACGTCAACAAGCATTGATACTTTTGAATTCATCGTAACCTCAATTCTCCTTTGATTAATTCTGACGTCGAAAAAAAATGTAACGAATGTTCAAGGTTATTTTTAAATATATTATAAACTTCTTGCCTTATTATCTATTTATTTGTTGTTCTTCCTTGCTATTAAATGCGAGGGCCTTTGTACTACATTAAAGACAAATTTGCTACTTACACAAAATAATTTGTTATATTTTTTTAAATATAACAACTGTTAAAAATTGTCGTCTTTTACCCTAATTACATACCATATTATTTATATTATACATACTATATTTATATTTTCTTTAAAACTTTCATTTACATTCAAACTGACCCGAATTATGACAAATACCTTTAATAAAAACATCACTTTGGTAAGACTAAAATGTCAACCAGCAGTGATGCTTTTGGATTCATCGTAGCCTTTATTATATATATTTTATTCTGGTGTCGATAAAAAATTGTAACGAAGAATATGTAATCAAGAAATTGTAATCAAGAATATTTTTAAATATATTAATAACTTCTTGTCTTGATTATATATTTATTTGTTGTTCTTCCTTGTTTTTAAATGCGAGGGCCTTGTTTATTGCAGTACTACCATAAATATAGATTTGCTACTTACACAAAATAAGTTGTTATATATTATTTTCATTCAAAAACTGACTGATAACTGCCCAAAAGGTTATTATGCAATCATACTGGCTTTTTATTTTATTTATATTTTTTGTTTGTTTAATAGTTGTTGATAACATCAATTTAAAGTTTTGATGAAACAATGTATTCTGTCAATGGTTGTTTCAATGGTTCATAATCCACACTTCTTATTTTTATACTAATAAAATTCCTTAAAACATACCTTGGTGCAATTGTTGTCTCGATGGCTTTTATATTTTTATTCCTTTCAGAACAACCAATGAATGAAATATGTTGAAAACCAAAATAAAACCGATCGACTCATAAAATTACTAATATTGATTGAGGATTCATCAGTTATACCACTGAACAACTTATGTTTTATATTCTATTTAAATAGTTGATTTAAAGAAAATATTTGCACTTATAAAAATGTACTATTTTGTAATATTCAATGTCATTTATTATTTAAACATTTTATAAATACCAACTCTAAAAACAGTGTCTGTTTCTTACAGGATCCGATGACTTAAGAGCCTCAGACCCAATCTCTGCCAGACCAAGAGGCATCTTCAGACCAATCAGCGATCTGCCTGAGCTCTCCTCCGGCTGGCCATATGGCAAGTCCATTTACGACGAGCCCAGCCATGCCGCTGAACGCATCCATGTACCCGGATACCGTTACGACCCCCTTCACCGTGACACTTATGGTTACTCACCCAGAGCCATCTTCCCACACAATTATGGATCCTTAGACAGATACAGGCCTGGTAAGTCCACCTCTTACAGGCGCTAAACATCTGACCAATCACCATGATTTCTAAACGGGCTGAAAGAAAAATCATTGGTCTAATCTAAATTTTATTTTTTTTAAAGTTAAGTTCAAAATTTTTGTTTAACATCGAAGCCCTGTTCACAATAATTATTTTTCTTTTACAAAAAGGAAATCTGCCTATATCAGTGCCTTTAAAGAACAATTATTATTCGTTAGTAGCTTGTGTCGTTCGCTAGCTAAACAACAACAGTAATATAAACAAAAATGCATTGTGTATTATTTGTTTATAATATAATACGTATATGTTTGTAAAAAACTTAGAGATGTATAAATATGAATGTATGTTAATCTACGTATAATATAATTTGATAATGATGATTGTACAGCCTAATAACCGAATAAAATTATTTTGTAAAAGTCATTTGACGAGCGTGCGCGCCCCGCAAAAGCTTGAGCTGACTCACATCATGTGATACATCTTTTTTACTTTCAGTCCATGTAGCCTACTTTTTCACGTTGTTAACAATGTATTTCTTCTTGTCATTTCTTCTAACAACATTTTCTGAGTTGTTTTCTAAACAGCATACTGCCTTACAATGACGTTATTCTAATGTCTAATCAATGATGAAATTAGGATCTCTCAAACTTGATATTAGATAAAAATTAGATAACGAAAGATAACTCATATTAAAGCCAGTTATGCCAAAACAAAAACTTTTTGAAGTTGTGTATTTAGCGGTTTATTTTTAAAGTAAATTCATATAATTTGACATGAGTCAAAATAAAAATGATGTAATTTTGTGAACAATGTTTTTTTGAATATACAATTGATTTTAATCAGTTATGAAACCTAAAAGAAGCAGAACTTTCAAATTGTACAAAATGTCAACTTTTTACCCTAATATGACGTTTTTTTAATAAATTCGTTATGTAACATAATACGTAATGTAATACATACATAATATATATGTTGTTATTGATGTCAGTTTGTTATTTGAATTTCAACAATTTCTAATATACCTATTCTCAATTATCTTATATTAAAACATTCTAAAAAAATTACCAAAGCTCATTTTTTTCAGTAGATTCCCTTATATTATTATATTTATGGTTATGTGTACATTTATTTACTAAAAAAATGTATGGTCTTTCATAAGTTTCATTTTAATTAAGTAATATATTTATTATTAATATATCTGCCTCTTGATAATTTGCAAATGGTTGTCCATATTCTCAAATACTTTAACGCACCTGCGTTAAGACATCATATTCGAAATAGTAGGTGCCGATAAATTATATGGACTATAAATTGTACCAAAAAATGACATATTGAGGTTGATTGTGATGACAATGATTGTTCGATAATTCTTCTCTGAATTTTGTTTATCCAATGTACAGAATTTTGATGTTTTGTGTCTGTTTAAATAAAAATGTGGTTTAGAGCTAGATAGAGGACAATTCTTTCGATGACCATTTTCGTAGTAAAATTGAACAAATTGTACTTAACATTGCGTTCTGTACCGCCTATTATTGTAAATGACAACTATTCACATATTCAGACGTTAACACGAACAAAAACATCAGCTGTCAAAAATATCTACTACATTATATGTATAAAAAAGAAGACAAAAAAGGACACTACAAATGCGTCCATTGATAATAATTTTGAAAGTTAAATAACCCAACAAATAGTTTTTATTAATTTTTAGATTTTAGTTGAAATATATTATGGTATACTGTAAAATTACTCAATTAATTACTTTTCAGTTGTGTATTAAAATAAAGAAAAATTTAATTCAACTTTTAGTTCTGTTTTCCTTAATCCCTCCAAACAGTGACTTCATTTAAAAAAATATATATGAGGAACATAGTAGAAAATCATATCAACATACGAGTTGTGTAAATCAAGTAATGAGACTGCTGGCGTAGCATTCGTTATAGATTCCCATCAATATGGACAAACCAACACTATTCGCTTATTTGGATAATAGGCAGGGTAGCACTTGATGAGGTGCCTTTAAAACGACTTTGATTTCCATGAGCTACTTGGTAGTACGTAGTCATTATTTTCGTGAACTGGGTATTTCGAGTGCGTTCTGAAAATGAGTGACAACAATTTCGAGCAACGGTGCCCTATCAAGTTTTGTTTCAAACTTGAGCACAGTGCAAAGAAAACTATTTCCAAACTTCAACGCGCCTATGGAAACCGTGTCTTATCAAAGGCCCAGGTTTTCAAATGGATTATGGCATTCTCAGAACGCCAAGACTCGATTGAAGACAAACTGCGCACTGTTTCCATAGGTCCGTTAAAGTTTTACAAAATTTCCATTGCATAGTGCACAAGTCTGAAACAAAAGTTGATAGCGCACCGTTGCTCGAAATTGTTGTCACTCATTTTCAGAACGCACTTTGAAAAGTCCGTTTCACGAAAAGAATTGCAACGGATCACCCAGTAACTTTAGGAACAAACTCGTACTGAATCAGATGTTGGCCTACCTCCCCCCAAAGAGGAAACCAACAGTGTTGCCAGATCGAACGGTACGCTACCAGTCTCATCACTATAATTACAGACCTAGTAATATGAAAATCTTAAACCAGTATATGAAAACTGATCACTGATTCTTTGGCAGATATAACAATCTTTAATTATTACACCATCATAATTTTTCTAAAATATATTATATTGACCCTGACTTTAAATATAACACTTCGTTAATTCATTCGTATTAATTAATATTCATTTTTAACTTCTTTTTCTTCACTGGTTCACTTTAATTTTTATATCATTCTAGGGGCTTAAAGAAAAACAAAAAAAAAGCATTGCAGTGTTATAAATAATATGTCTAGAGAAATTGCTTGTAATACACATGTTAAAAGAACTTTACAAATATAAAAAGCGTCATGTAAGGCAGATACTTAGAAAAATATGTCTGATATATGAAAATATATAAATAGTAACTGGTTTTGATTAACTTTTTCAATGATAATTGTATTTAATACACAATTACAAACAAATATAAAAAAAGATCTCGTATATACTGCATATTTCATTTGCTGCAAAAAGTAGGCTCTGGTCAGACCATAATCAATTAATTCTTGACTAACGTGGCTTTTTAACATCACTTATGCCGCTCCAGCATTTGCCAGGGCGATCACAGATATTTTTTATAATCGACCCCTATCCTTAAATTGTTCGGAAACCATTCGGTATTATTTTTGTGCTAGAAGGATTTTTTGAGGGAGTCAGAGTTCTGAAGGAATCGCCTTGGAGGTAAGACATTTCGCATTACATCCACTTTCATTATTGCTAATGATGCATTGAGATACTAACTCTCCCTGCATGTTATAGTAACTAATTAGTATTAACCCTTAACTACCTGTAAATTCCAAGCATATTATAGGCCATATTGTATTTTGTCTTTCTAAAAAATAGTTTGGGGCAAAAATATTACAATGTTACCCAAACGTTTACCTTTAAAGGTTTTTTTTAACTCAGTAGTAACAGTAATTATATAGATTACCTTTTCAGAAACTATCCATTAAGTACTGATGATATAAAGTCTTGAAAATACCCGTTTTTGGTACACTGTCCTAATTGTTACGCAACTTACTATACATTAGTGATACGTTATATAATATTTTGATTAAGATTAGATCAAAGTAAATATATACAATATTATTAAATATAGGAGGTATATAAAATACTATAAAAATTGTGCCGAGCATATATAACTAAATAGTGGATAAATATTTTAAATTTTACTATACAGAAAATGAGTGGAAAAGAAAAAGATAATTAGACACCAATAAGGATAACCATATATAAAAGACATACATAAATATATTTAGGGTATCGTTGATAAGCAACCAAAAATACACTTATATTTTTTTTTTAAAAGTATCGCTGCAATAATGTTTTATAATGGAATATATTTATTAACAAAAAAATAATCAGTGCAACATGATATTTTTAATGCTTAAGTACGGGTAACTTTGAAATAATGGTTATTTTCCTCTACGTTTGCCCTCCACTTTTCTCAACGTTTCTTCATTAATCTCCGTGAATTGCACCAAAGAGCACTACACACAGCCCGAGCACAAAGTTGTGGTGTGGAATTGGCAAGTGTGAAATTTTCAGATCATTTTATTCCGAAAAAGATGGAGCCACAGTAGCCGTTAATTCAGCTTGTTTGAACCACTCCATACGTATGTTCGTTAGAGTAGCCATTAATTGACTGATATTATTTTCCGTACTTGAAAATGGCGTGCATTGAAAATGGCATATTACATTGATTACTTTCATGTTAATTTAATCACCTTGTATAAAGAATGTATAGTTTCTTACATTTTATAACCAAGTATATCATACATTCTAAAATTAAATTTGTATGGAAAATCTTGACTTATCTGAAACGTTACCCTGGAACAGTATTCAAAATACATTCTCCAAATTTATAATAAGTTTGTGAAAAACCATTAAAGACTAGAAGGCCACTTAAAATCTATTTATAGATTGTTTTTTTGAAACAATATAGAAACTAAAATGAACAAGGTTTTGCTAAAGTTATTTAAATAGTTGTTACATATACAAAAACCCATATATTTTTGTTTCCATGTATATACAACCAAAAATACAAGTATTAGGTTTAATTGAATTACGGTTTAATTGTCATACTCATTTTTTTTTAAATTTTATTAAGGGTAAGTTTTTAAAAATATATATTTGATATTCAAATGTATTAAAACATATATCATATAATTGTCGATAAAAAAAAATTATTTTTAAACCAAATTTTCGCTTTCGATACATCCATACGTATAAAATTGCATAACAAAAGATATTCCAAGGAAAAAGTCAAAATATAGAGAATGACGTCAGATGTCGAGCAAATTGGACTAAAGTGGGGGGAAAGGAGACCGCTTCTCGATTTTCGTAAAACCTTTTTATTCTGACCGTGTTCAGTCGGTAGCTGGTGAACAGAAATAGAAATGGGTAAGCTTTCGTAGTTTTTATTTTTATATAACATTGTCCCATATATTCTGTTTATTGGAAACAAATTGTTATCAGAAGTACATACAATTATTGTTTATTTTAATTTAACAATTCAACCATAATTATTTGTCTTTTCTTTTCATTTCATAAATTTAAAATTCGTATGAATATATATAATGATTCATTAGAATTAAACTTGTTTAAATTTTGTGGAAAATTGTAGAATCATATCAGTGGATATTCTAAATATTTTAATTATTATATCTAATCATAAAGTTTTTCTAAAATAGTACTTTAAAAAGTTGTTTTAAATTAATTTAATTTTCTTTTTTTTATTTAATTTTTTTTGTTTCATTTTATTTTTTCTTTACAAGCTCTTATCTTTAATCCTAATTTAATAATACGCTTTTATTATAAAGAAGTGGTAGTCATATACATATAGATTATAAAAATTGTTTCTAATTTATAATCAATTCAATATCTTTAAGAACAATAAATTGTCAATCTCTTATACTGTTCTGTCGATACACACATATTCGAAAAATATGATAACGTAAAACTAGCTATTTTGAGCAAACAATCACACCTGTTATAATATGTAAGTCAATATCTTCTTTTGATGTAGCTTTCCACGTAACTAAACCAAGGCCTTTTGACGCCGACTCTGCCTGGAGAGACCACATCGATCGCGTCAAGGGCCGGGAACCAAGTCAGTGGCCCAGCAATATTTTCCACACCACTTATCCATTCTCGCGCTACCCACTCTACTTGGTCTACAGCAAAAGGCCCCCACCAGCTGCCGACAAATACGACCCCCACCGTTCCTGGTTGGACCATTTGGACCGTTTGGCCGAGTTGGACAAACTCTATCCATCTCTATGGCCTCTAACCGGCAGCAAATTAAGTCCAACACCCATTAAGGTAAGCGTTGTTCAATTATTTTATGCTTCATGTTTTATGAATTGTTGTTTTAACTGTAGGTCTAATTCGTTCTGGAAGCAAAGTAAAAATATTGAAGTGAAATACGAAATATATAAGAATTAAGTAACTCGAGTAGTACTTTCGGAAGATACTGAATATTTTGAATTGATCTATTGAGCCTATACTCTATACGTTCATAAAATACCCTTATCTGATCTTTAAGTTTAATTTTTACTAAAGAAACATAAATTGTTTTGTAGGAAATATATTAGTCAAATTAAAATAGTTCGATTTTGTGTACTGAACATTAAACAAAGGAAAAACATTTTCAGAAAACTAAACACTATTACGTGTAAGCTTTAAAATACTTTTTTTTAGAAAACATTCTGGAAAACTATTCTCACCTTCATTAAATGAAGTGCATCTTCATTTAGTCAGCCATTTTTTCCAATTTGGAAACTTCGAAGCGTAGGTCATGAATTCTTGCTGAAGACAGTGTGAAGGGAGGGCTATCTTTTAAAATGATATTTTCGACTTTTGTGGCAATTTTTGTATCTTATGAGCTTTGTTTAAATTCAACCATGTTTAAATTCAACATTTCACTGCTTTAACATCGAAAAAAAAAGGGAAGGAATAATTTAAAATTGAATTAAACTGTTCTTATATGCCCATCGAAGTTAACATATAGCTTGAACTTCAATTTTATATTTTTGTCAGAAAATTTTTACACTAGCGCCTTGTATACACTGTAAACGCATCTGAAACGTAGCAGCACGCCATCTAACGAATCATACTTAACAAGTATCATAATCAGTTTGTAGTACTTGCGCCATCTATTTGTCAGACCGAGAACTTTGCAAATGATCATTACACCAAGTTCTAGTTGAATATAATTAATAAATTTATTTGGAATAAAAAATAAGGAGAAATATAAATAAATAAAATTAGTAATTTTATTTCGCATCAGTCACTTTTTCTACAAACATACTGTGTTTAGAAAGATATTACTAATCTACCTTACTGAATCATTTTTTTGGTATTTACAATTAGTAACGTCTGACTCAACCAAACCGCGCTCCATTGCCAGTTAGTTATATAAAAATAGTCAATGTCAAGGATAATTTAATCCTAGATTCATATAAATTAACTATGATCAACTCATACAGTGTAATCCTGATAAAAACATATATAAAGATGGTTATATCTCTTTTAATTAAATGATCATTAACATACAGGGTGTAAGAGACATAACTTAGATTTAACCAATGATTCTTTACATTATTTTGAACGAAAATTTTCCAATTTCCAGTTGGACATGTTGCCAATTGTTGGGAAAATTCCGTTTTTTGTTTCATTGTTCTCTTATGGTATTATTTGAAAATAAAATGTAATATTTTTATAGCCATTTATTTCATACGTTGCTGCATAACTTTGGTTTGTTTCTTTACAAAAAAGGTAAAATTCTACATTAATGTCAAAGTTGAAATTGCCACCACTAATTTTTCACACTATATCAGCATAACAGATTTAAATTAATTATTTTATTAAATTAAATTTTCAAAATGCCTACCATTTAATTCCCTGCAAGCCTAGCAGTGTTCTAACCTGTTTTCCCGAACACGTTGAAAAAGTTCTGGTATATTTCTAATTTACAGTTTACAATACAACTTTTGTTACAATACAATTTTTGTTTTTAATATAATTTAAATACACACACTGAAATAATCATTGTTGCCAACACCCTTTGTCGTGGATATCATCTTAATTAATCAATGCAATGTTACCACTTTCATTTTTATGGCTGATGTATGACTGATTTTTAATTTTTCAAAAATTGTTTTAGCAATCTTCATTAGCTTATTTGTAGTTTATTTGTTAAATACTAACCAATTATTATTTGCCAAATATGCTTTTATACAAATTTGCTTAAAATGATCTTTCATCAGAGCTTTTCGATTGATGATTTGATAACTTTCCATTTTTGTTTTCGCGGAAACCCTTAGATTTTTTATCATTGTTGCCAGTAATGGTTTTTCTTTCAAATGAGGTGAAAAATCATTGGATATATTTACGAAAGTTATTTCCCTTACACCCTGTATACTAGCATTTGAAAAATTCAACATTTTTGAGATAATTTTTTATTTAACAATTCAACACATTCAGTCCAAGGGCGTTCAGGCTCTTAGTACTCCCAGTATAAAGCGATTTGTCTAACTGCAAAAGATGTGGGTCTTCATTATATCAACTTTGTTATATGAAGTTAATCCAGAGAGACATTTCCTCAGGTTTAGGAAGAAGTAGTAATGTGGGAGTAGTTCGAGTCGAAGGTAATGGAATTTTGCAGCAATAACCGCAAACGTGTTTTACAGGTGCATAATCGTGATGAAAAATAACTTTCTTTTTTGCTAAATATATAATGACTGGATGTTTAGCCTGAATAACACACTTCAGTTAGTCCAATAGTAAAGCGTAATACTCTCCGGTAATGGTCATGCCTTTTTTCAGGTAGTTTATGAGCCCCACACTATGTGTATTCCAGAAACCCGTAGCTCTAATTTATTCGCTTGATGGAACCATTTTCGCTTTCTTTGGTATATTTTAATCTGTTTTCTTTCTCTGTTTGGACTACTGTTTCATCTCTGGTATGTTATGGAAAATCCATGTTTTATCTGCAGTTATAAAACGTCGAAATGACTCAGCAAAATCATCTTTAAGTAAATCTAAATACTCTTGAAAAGTATTAAATCACGTCTCTGGTGGAATACTCTTGTGCAAAATGTAGTGGACATGTAGTCAACAAACTTGCGTATCTTCTGTTAGCGATTATAATTATAAGTTCATCAGCCCCCTTTTTTACCGTAAAAAATAAAAGGGCAGATTTCTTTAAGGAGGAATCAAGTTCTATTTGTATGACTGTTGAAATTAAACCGCTTAAAAGAAAGCTTGATCTTTGAAAACTTGATTGCTTTACTGAATGGCCACAAGCAAAGGTTTATTAAAATTGAAAAAATAAATGTAAATAAATGACAAGAACTATAAAGTGGGGCAAGTGTCACGCTACCGTTTTAATTATTTATAACTTTTCGAAGAAACAAGATAGAATATTTATTTTATATAATACAAGCTGAAGCCCATAGCCCCTCGGAACAGACGCACAACGGGATTTAAAACTTCCTCAATGTACACATCACCTGTGGCTCTTCTCTCCAGGATCAGTAGAGGTGTCCGTGTACCACTCATAATACCATCCCAAAACATCACGTTCCCACCTTCAAATGGGATATGTGGTTGAGCTGTTTCTAATCGGGCTTGTCGACCTGGAGCTATCCAAACTAATATTCTTCATGAACCAGAAACCAAGCCAATTCTCGTCACAACGGAGAACATCACGTTATTGCAGTTAGGACTATTATACACCATTTCTCGAGCCCATCGCAATCTTACATTTTTTTTGCTGAAGCGTTAGTTTGGGAACACGAAAAGGTCTTCTGCGATGCAAATTTACTGCTTTCAGTCTACGTGTTATCGTTTGTCATGAAACATTTACCCCCTCAAGCCTAATATGCTCCCTTAATATACCACTTGTAGATTCCAGACGATTTCTTCGAGTTATCATTGATATTTGCCGATTTTGTGCAACCGTTGTACATCGTTTTCTACTACTTCAAGAACGACCCTTTAAGTCATTTGTCTGTTGGATTTTTTTATGAATTTCCGATACGCCCTTTGGAAAACACCTACAATTTCCGCGATATCACTTTGATTAAAGCCCTGTTATAACAAACCAATTACTATTGAGCTGTTAAAATCAGATATCATGCTTCTAGGCATTGTTAAACGGATTGATTGAAAATTGAAAAAGAACTGAAAAAACGTGTAAATACGGAACGGGAATCAATGGAATAGACAAAAATCGAAAAACCTGTTTTATCAGCAAAACAATGCTTTTGTTATTTTCATTTAAAAACGGTCTAAAATAAATATCTGTCATAATTTTTAGAGTATCATGCTATTTGTAAATATTCCAAATTTTTGGACATATGTATACATACTAATAAATTACAGTGGTTATCAAACCATGGTGCGTAACAATGAGAATGATGTGATGGATGAAAAATTAATACTTTACGTGGTACTACAAAACTAAAAATTTAAAAACTGTTAATCTAGGACCGTAATGACTCGAATCAACAATTAACCAATAAATTTCTTTTGATTACAGCCAGGGCGTTACGCTCCCCGTCCTTCTGAGGTGGCCTTTAACTATGCCGGTCAGCCAATCTGGTCTCCAAGTAAGAGTCTTTTCGACGATCTCTTGAACCCCTCTCCTTCCTTGCCCATCTCTGCCGTAACTCGCGATCCTTTTTGGTGGGACTCACCCTTAAAGCCGGTGTCAGCACGCACCCCATTCGGCAGGTCACCCTTCTATCTACGCGACTCGTACCTGTCGCCCGTCAAAAGGACGTTCCTCTGGGACAAGCACCCCATCAGGCCATTCGGTAAGTCGCACGCTTGCCGATGAACTCAGCCGTTCGAGTGGTGGGAGTAAGCGATTGATGTAACCGATAACCCGCTAATGCAATTTTATTCACTTTGAATAAATAAAAAATACTATACTGCCAGTTAGAACAAATAGGATTTAATTTTTACTCAGGTACTACTGAAGTGTCTTGTCAAGAGATTTGATAAATTCCTGACTCAACAGAAATTAACGTGTTAGTACAAATTGACCGCCAAAATGGTCAACAACGTCTTCAAACCTTATTTTTTAATTCCTAAAACAAATTGATGTTACATTTTTTTAATTCAATCGTCACTTATTGGAACAACTTTTATAATTATGTTTCTGTAAAAAAAATCCCCTATTTAAAAGTAACATGCTCGAGCATTTTTTCGAAAAAAAAATCTGTATTTAATATACTTAATTTGTATTGGGTTGATCCCGTTTTTGGTGCTAAATCAAAATGTTATGTATCACACCTATAAAGATTTGATATTTTTTAATAGAAGGAATCTAACTGAGTACTTGAGAAAAAATTGTGTTATCTGTTTGTGTTTTTAAAATTTTGTTAAGCATTAAAAAATAAGGAGCATTTTCGATATATTATGCTTTTTTCGTCTCTGGAACGGCAAAAATACTCCGCAGACATAGAAGAAGATGTGTTGTGTACAGTGAGGGTACCGTTGACGATTCCACGTGAAAACAATTTTAATCTTAGCAATGCATGAAGTTTAGGACGACCAGCCGAAGCTGATGGCAACGAAATATTGCCAGGACAACCCGAATTAAGTTTTAAAGCGAATGGCTATAAGTGATGAAAAATGAATGTTGTATAACAATAAAGATACGCGTAAGAGATCATGCTGTAAGCACGGAGATGTCCCTTCAATCAGCACAAAAGCCAGTTTACAACTTAAGAAACCAATATTAAGCATTTGGTGGAATTGGAAAGGAATCGTTTATTATGAGCTGAACTACCAGAACTAATAAAAACCAGATCAATAATTAAGAGATATACTGTTCATAACTGAGTGGAATAAAGCGAACAATCGACCAGAGACATTCTGAATTAGTGAACAGAAAGGGCATCGCGTTCTATTGAGATAATATTAGACAACACGTGACTTTAGCCACCCAAAATAAAATTTTTCAACTTGACTGGGATGTTTTGGTCCATCCACCCTACTTTCCCGAGCTTGCGCCCTCCGGCCACCATTTATTTAGATCTCTTCGAAACAACTTAGATTATAAAAACTCTACTTCCGTGAAAGACTTGAAAAATCACCTGGATTAGTTCCTTAGCCAGAAACCTCAGAACTTCTATAAGGGCGGGATTATGCAGCTGCCAGAGAGATGAAGAAAGGCGATCGAACAGAACGGCACATACTCTACTGATTAAGTGCAATTCTTAGTAAATATAATTTTTCTCAGTTTTCTCAAAAAAATGCAACGAACTTTTGCATCAACTCAATTTGTATGTAAAAAACTAGCTACGAACGTACAAATAATTATACTAATGGTATTCACTCGTTAACAGATTTTACTAATCCAAAATATTCTAATCTGGCAGTCACCGCAACTTTACTTCTTATTCGGTATCAATTTACTTAAAAAAAAGTTAATTAATATTAATAAAAATTAATTTTTAATAAGAAAAAATAAGACCTGAAATATAATTTAAGCAATGCTTTGAATGCTACCATACTAAAAAAGCAGCTTAATAATTGCAATTTTGTTTTAAATAAAATTATACTGCTTTATAACGTCTTAATTAACTTTAATATAACACATTTGATATAACAAGCAGTATACATAAAATTCTCTTTTTTTTGGTTTAAACACATTTTAACGTATATATATATATATATATATATATATATATATATATATATATATATATATATATATATATATATATATATATATATATATATATATATATAGTTTATCTAAAGTATCAGATTGGCAACTATATGCGTATGTTATATACCCGGCAATATTAATAAATTATTGGTATGAACATTACCAGTGAAAAATACAAACAAAGGTAGGTAGTCCAAACAAAGAGTTAACCAAAAGTTTTTAACTTTTTGAAATGAAATAAAAATAAAGTTTATCAACTTTTAATTAAACAAATTTATTCTTAAAATTGACTGACAAAAAATCTTGTAACTTCATGTTCGGAAGATTAAATTGTCTAAATGTGCTCCATTTCTGCACTGGCACTCGTGAAGCCGACTTCTAAAATTTGCCATAACGCGGCAGCAAGTGTCTGCAGTTTTGGCTTCGATTTCTTGATGAATATTCTTCTTTAGATCTTCGAGAGTTGCGGGGCTGCTGCAGTATACTTCACTTTTAAGACTTCCCCATAAAAAATCACAATGAACCACACTGGGGCACTAATGTATCCTCTTCAAGAAATTAATTTTCCTGGAACAAGCACTTGAACGACGGGCAAATAGAGATTGGAAGTGTAGCAGGTGGCTCGGTCCTGTTGGAACCAAGTGTCCTTCAAATTCTTAAAGAGCACAAGTGAGAAAAGTTTGAAGCATGTCGACATAACGCTTAGAGTTCACTGTTGCTCGGCCTTGGTGGCCTTCGAAAAAAAAACGAGCCGTTTATTTCGGATGACAATATTTTTTTGCCGATTTGAATATCGACCCATCCAAATAACGACCACGACGATCGACTTCGCTTAACGTCAGTTATCTAGAA